>VYZV01009724.1:18119-51403 GCA_013401275.1 Pandion haliaetus | reverse complement strand
GGCATCGTTTCTCCGGCAGCAACCTGCCCGGGCAGGGAGGGAATGAGGCTGGCAGTGGATACAGGGTCAGCATGCCTATTGAGGTTCAGGGGGCTTGGATACATGAAAGCCCCCCCAGGAGGCAATGCTCCCACTGCCCAGGGCTGTGAGTGGGGTGCAGGGGAGGAGGAGGAGGGTTATGGCAGGGAAAGGTGAGGAAGGTGGCACCGGGGGCAACGCGAGGGGCTGGGGAGGCAAGGCTGTGGGTGATGTAGCTGGTGGTGCTGGAGGAGAGACCTTGGGCTGAGCTGCTGCCATGGGGAGCAGGCAGGAGAGCCTGGCTGGGGGACGAGGGCTGAGGTGGGAGGCTGCCCTGCACCTTCCTTCATCCTCCCTTTTCAACCCATGTCTGCATGGTCCCTCACTCCATCATCACCTGGACAAGCTGAGCAAGGAGAGCTGGTGGCCTCGGAGGCTGAGCTGTGGACCACCTTCCCTTGGTGGGAGCGAAAGGGCCCCTGGCTCCTCCACCTCTGCCCACCAGAAGACCAGTGGCTTTAACCCCATAGGTGTCCTCAGGGCAACTGATTTCCCCGAATAGAGGGGTGTTGTGGGGGACTTTCGCAGGTCAGTTCTGTTTTGCACCTTATGCCATGGGACAGAGAAGCCAGTGCTCTTCATCCTTCCCCATTTTAATTTGAGTTTTGGGTTTTTTTGGACCCTTTTGGCCAGAAGAAGTGAAGAGGAAGTTCCAAATGGCATCAAGCCAATCTCTGATAATGGAGCTATGGTGTGTTTGTCAGAAGTGCAGGATGGTAGAAAATAGCCAGAGCTGCTTCCTGCACTGCCTCTGTGGGTGCGACTGCTCTGTGCTGCTGCGTGGCTCAGCCCTGCTCTGCCTCCCCTCACCTCAGGGTGCTCTGCTCCACGCCCCACGTTTTTGCTGGCTTGCAGAAGTGCTCCTGGGTTTCTGCCATGCCTCCATGGTCACTGTGCCCCAGTCACCAGCCTTCGAGTGACTGCACTGGAGAGATGGGTGGGGGGAAGATGACAGCAGTGTCAGCAGGGCCAATTGCTCCCAGGGAAGGTTTTGGTTCAACCCCAGGATGAGAGGCGCACCCTCTGCACCTGAGGGTGCTGTCTGGGCTCCCGTGTGCAAGCAGGAGCTGTGACTTTCTGTGTGAGAAGGTTAGTGCCTGCTGCGCCTGTGCCTTGGTGCAGGCAGGCTGTGGGTGCAGACCCTGCTGTGGGTGGGAGGTGTGGCAATGGGGCTGTTGGGGCACAGCAGCTGCGCAGGCACCTTTTGCCCATCCCTGCCCTCTGCTCCAACCACCCTCTTGGGAGAGACAGGGGTGGTGTGGCTTGGGCCTGTGCTCAGGTGGGGCACCGGCGTAGGGCTGGGGTGGACGCTGCTGGGGATGTATGGACCCCCCCAGCCAAGTTGCCAGTCTGTGTTTCACTGGTGGATGCACCCAGTGCCAGCTGTGCCATGCACCCATGTGCTTTGGGACCTGCATCCATGCTGTCTCCCTCCATGTGCTCCCGACTGCGTGGCGGGTGCCAGGACACCACTTGCCCCTTGGCTTGCCAGGGCAGGAGCCTGGGAGCAGCTCAGCTGGCTCCGTAGCTCTCCCTCTGTCCTAGTGCTGGGCAGGAGGGCTTGGTGCTGGTGGTGCAGGGGACCTAGTGGTAAGGCTGATGGACTGCTCTGTTCTGGGAGGTCTTTCATCTGTCATGTTTCTCCTGCTCCAGCCTTGCATTTGCCTCTAAGGCTGCAAGGAAACATCACTCCTAGTTTGCCCTTTGCTTCTGCTCACCAGGCAGTGCCCTCTCCCAGGCAGAGACCAACCTGTGTTTCCTGCAGCCTGTCCTC
The DNA here is from genome assembly GCA_013401275.1 of Pandion haliaetus. NCBI lineage: Eukaryota > Metazoa > Chordata > Aves > Accipitriformes > Pandionidae > Pandion > Pandion haliaetus. The sequence continues at coordinate 49,551 of VYZV01009724.1, read as the reverse complement.
CCACTAGCAGTGATCCTGCCAAGCAGTGCTCTGCGCAGCTCCCTGACCTGGGCACAAGCTCTCTGCAGTGGCTTCTGACCTGTTGGTGTCCCTCTGGGAGCACCAAGCCAGGAGAGGGGATCCCAGCTGCTCGCAAAGCCCGGGTTTGTCTAGGGTGGGCTGCTGCAGTGGGGGCTGCTCCGCGGAGAGCTAAGCAGAGCGTGTTCCCTGCAGGTAGTGAAGATGTCAGGCAGTGACCCTGAGTGTCCCCAGTTCTTCTTTGTGAAGGTGCTGGCGAGTCGGGGGCGGCTGGAGGCGGTGACCCAGCAGATGGGCTACCACCCACAGTACCTCGACAGCTTCCTCAAGACGCAGCACTACCTAATGCACATGGATGGTCCGCTGCCCTTCGACTGCCGGCACTACATTGCCATCATGGTGAGCCTTGCTGGGAGCTGCCGGAGGGGACGGGGTGCTCTGCTCAGCCCTGTGAGCCTCCCCACTTTCCCTCCACCAGACAGCCTGTGCGGTGGGCTTCTCTGCAGAGGCCAAAATCATGATGTCCTGGAGGTTGGGTGGAGAGGTGGGCTCGGGGTCCCAGGACGCCTGTCCTGCCAGCACAGCGCGGGAATACTGATATGCTGCTCTTGCAGGCAGCTGCCCGGCACCAGTGCCGGTACCTGGTAAATCTGCACGTGCTGCAGTTCCTGCGGGCAGGGGGTGATCCCCAGTGGCTGCGTGGCCTTGACTTCATCCCCCCCAAACTCCGCAACCTCAATGAGATCAACAAGATCCTGGCACACCGACCATGGCTCATCACCAAGGAGCACATCGAGGTATTGGCAGGGGGGCGCAGCTATCAGCCAAGGACCAGGGCGGTGATGGGGACAGCAGCATCCCCAGGGGGTGCCGGCACCCCCACTGTGTCACATCGCTGGTCTGTCTGTGTCCTGCAGAAGCTGCTGAAAATCAGCGAGTGGAGCTGGTCGCTGGCCGAGCTGGTGCATGCCGTCGTCCTCCTGGCGCACTGCCATGCACTCGCCAGCTTTGTCTTTGGCTGTGGCTGTGAGCAGGATGACGGGCTGGGGGGCCGAGGCTCACTGAAGCCCTTGTCACCTGGGAACCAGTGCTTCTGCGAAGCCACCGCCGGCAACGGCTGCACCCAGGAGCTGCTGGGCGTCAACCGCAAGCGGGTGAGCCCCTGAGGGTGGGTCCACTGGGGGGACAGGGGCGTGGCCAGGAGCACTGCCCTCACCCCCGAGCCTGTGTCTGTGCAGTCTCTAGACTCCTGCATGGAGCTGGATTCCCTCCGGGAACGCATGCAGCGGATCCACATGGAGACAGAGGGCAGGGAGGAGATGAGGCTGCTGCAGCAGGACCGAGAGGAAGGTGAGGGGCAGGGAGCAGAGGTGGGTGTGCAGGATGGGAGTTCATATGGCATACCTGGGTGTTGCTCCCCTATGTCTATACTTATATTTTCTGTGATGTACGGTTTGGAGAGGGGCTCCTGGGATGCTGGTGGCGGGGGAAGAAGGCAGTGGTGCTTCCCAAAGAGGCACAGCAAAGCCTAGCTTTCGACATGTGCTGTAGCTGGGAACAGGGTAGCTGAGCATTGCCCTGACCTGTCTGCAGGGCTCTCCCCTCTCACAGATACCGATGGGGAAGTCACTGGTGCCACCAATCTTGCATGCTACATGCAGGACCCTGACTTTGGATACCAGGACTTTGCCCGGCGCGATGAGGATCAGACGCAGGTATTCAGAGTCCAGGTGAGGTTCTTGCTCTCTTGGCAGGCGGCACCCCAGGCTGCCACCTCTCCTCTCCGCTCCTGGTGGGGAGCAGATAGTCACGGGGGTGCCCATGCAGCCTGGATCTGGCGCAGCTGCTTTTGCAAAATACCTGGGTGGGGAAGTTCAGCTCTGAAAGGGGACCTGCCCCACTAGCGTTGGGGACAGGGACGTGACCAGTGACTTCGGTCCCCAAGGGCTGCTGATTTCTTCACATTCTTCATGGAGGCAAGGGTCAAAGCCATTCAAAAGCTGCCTGATGAGGGATGTAGTTTGTGGCAGAACTGCCCCCAGAGCAAACCTATTGAATTCTGCTGCGTCCCGAGGTCTCCAGCCCTTCATCCTGGGAGTATTCCCCAGGTTCCTTTTTGTGGTTGTAAAAGCCTCTTGCTGTGCTCAACAGGATTACTCCTGGGAAGACCATGGCTTCTCGCTGGTCAACCGGCTCTACTCTGACATCGGGCATCTCCTGGATGAGAAGTTTCGGATGGTTGATGGTCTGCAAAGCAGTGCCATGGCCAAGCGGCAGGGCTGTGAACCCTCTGTCTTCAAGCGGGGCATCTGGAACTATATCCACTGCATGTTTGGCATTAGGTAGGGAAACCAACCTCATGGTCCAGGGCAGAAACTGAGCTGACCCAGGTGGGAGGAGGGTACGGCACTCAGGCTGTCTTGCAGATGGGCTTGGAAAAGAGACAGGTGAATCACCTGCCTGGATATTGGGCCAGGCAGGGAAGAGGTGCTCAGCTTCTCTGGCCAGGGCAGGGTGCTTTGGGGACAGGGCTTCAGTGCCTGGTGGCTACTGCCATGTCCCCTTGCCTCACAGCTGTACTGTGCCCCAGGCAGGCTACAGACGAGTTGCTCCGCAGGGACATGGTGCTGGCTGTGACTCGCCCCTGTGCTCCCCACAGGTACGATGATTACGACTACGCAGAAGTGAATCAGCTCCTGGAGCGAATGCTCAAAGTTTACATTAAAACTGTAACCTGCTACCCAGAGAAGACAAACTCAGAAATGTTTGACAGGTTCTGGAAGCAGTTCAAGCACAGTGAAAAGGTGGGACAGCCAGGCCCTGGCTCTGACCAGCTGCAGTGGGTCTGTGAGCAGGCAGGGGCTGCAGGCTGGGGTGTTTTGGGGGGTATACAGGAAACCTCTGAGCTACCAAACCAGTCCAAGGCAGGTGGGGGGGAAATGGACACTGGCTGCAAGGAGTTGGGCTTAGTGTGGCATGAGGCTGCCTGCAGTGTGATGAGCACAGAGGCCACCGGCAGCATGGGGATCTCCAAGGCCATCACCCCATTGGTGAATGCCTCCAGGTGAGCCCTCACTCCACCTGTAACTTGCTGGAGCGGCTGCTGTAAGCGGCAGGGACCGTGCTGGCACCAACCCAGCATGCTGATGCCAAGCATGCCAGGCTCTGGGAGCCAGCCACAGCCTGCAGGACTGGGATAAGGGGTAAAGGGCAGCTGCCTGTGCTGGAAAAATTGGTGGCATTTTGTCCCATGCCAAAAGACTCACTAGCCCGGGTCGGTGCTTGCTTGCACCACTGCCCACAGCACACTGTGGCTGCCTGAACCTCTCTTGCTTCTCCCTTAGGTCCATGTGAACCTGCTCATCCTGGAAGCCCGAATGCAGGCAGAGCTGCTGTATGCATTGCAGGCCATTACCCAGTACATGATCTCCTAAATGGTGGGGAGCTGCACTGTGGCAGGGCTGGGCAGCATCCTCTCTCCCTGGACTTGTGCGTGACCCGTCATGCTGGGATGGATGGCAAGGGATTACTCAATTTAGTTTACCTGACTGTCTTGTTTGTTCCCTGTCATTCCCCCCCCCCGCCCCACCCCTTGGTGGGGCTGGCTGAGTGGCCCTGTTACGTGCAATTACCAAACTGTGAGGCAAGTCCGTGGTGCTGAGATGTGGTGTGATGCTGGAGACTTGAACATGTCCAAGGAGGACTGCCAAAGACGTGGAGGGAGAGGGAGGTGGGAGGGCACTGGGGCCAGTTTAGAGGGATGCTACCCCACAAGCAGAAGCTCCTTGCCTGGCCACTTCTGGAGCCTCAGCCACCGGAGGGAGGGCAGAGGGGAGAGCTGGCTTCCTTCCCTGTGCTGCAGCAGCTGCCCTGCTTGTAAGCCACCCTTCAGCGCCTGGCCTTGTTGGGGTGATGCATCTTGCTTGGGAACAGCATGGGCAGCTTGTGGGTGTGTTGCAGAATCCTGAGTTGCATGGTCAGGCAGGGAGGAGCACTGGCTCCAAGTGAGGGCCCTTCCTCAGCCTGGGATGGGAAGGGGATGCGTTTTCTGCCTACGCGTCCTGCCCTTTAGGTCTATGTGCCAAACCCCTCTGGGATGGACAAGTGATGACCAAGGTGAAGTCCAAACTGTGAAGCTCTTGCTGGTAGGGTGCCCTAGTGCTCTGCCTTCTCTGACAACAGGGTGAGAAGGTCTCTGACAGTGTTCAGGCTCTCTCTGGAGGTTTCTGCAGAGGACTTTGGGAAGTCCTCGGGGAGCTTGCTCCAAAGCCCCTCCTCTGCCTCCCATCAGCAGAGGGGCAGGAGGAACAAGGAAGGCTTTCTGAGTTAATGTGGCTTGTATTTTCTTACCACCATGGCAGGGCCAGTCACTTGCTGCTTAACAGCATGGTAGAGGAGCCTGCAGTCAGCACAGGTGAGCTACAGGAAGCTTCTCCTTGAACCTGGCCTGGGGGGACTTCCTGGGCTGTCCCTGTTTGAATAGAGGCAGCCCATACACCGGCCTTGCCCTCTGCCCTGCGGGCAGGAGCATGTGCCACTGCTCCCCCCTGTCCCAGGGCTGCTCCCTGCCCGTGCCGCAGCCCCTGGCTGGGGAGGTATGAGGGATCAGGTGCAGGCTCCAGGGAGCAGCCATGAAAGGGGAATGAGGCCACCCGTGATAGGTGGGAGCCTGAAGCAAGGGCAGCTGTCAAGTCAGCCCAGCACACGCTGCTTCAGTCAACCTGTTTACTGCATAAATGTACAGGGAAAAAAACCTTGTGTATGGAAGCTACAGAAAAAGCCTATTTTTGCTATAAATATATTATGTTTGACATGGATGTGTGCTTTATTTCTGCCGTATGTTGGAAAGGGGATCCAAACCTAGACTGCTGCTCTGAAGGCAGGACAGCAGTGCCTGGCTGACTGCAGCCCCCAAGATGGCTTCAGCTCCAGGAACCCCGATGTTCCCAGCCACGGTGGGGTCCTGCGCTGACAGCTCTCGTCCAGGGCCAGCAGCTGTTCACTGAGGCTGGACCTGTCCTGTTCAGCTCAGCTGTCCTCTTCCCATGCTCAGATGAACAACTCCCGCAGCATTGCATGTTCAATAGGACAAGAAGGAAGGTTTTCAAGGGGCTGCGGTGCTCTGGCAAGGAGGAGGGTGCTGGAGGAAGGAGCTGGCTTCTCTCCTGCCAGGTACCTGGCCACAGGTGGGTGAGGTGTGGGTGCTTCTTCTGTAGCTGAGGAAGAAGCATTTTACTTGCACTCACAAGCAGGTGCTCAGTGAGCAAGACTAGAAACCAGGACCAGCTTTTTCCCCAGCCACACTGCAGGTGCCCTTCCTGCAGCACAGGCTGGAGGAACCTGTGCTGGGGCTGGACCAGCTTGTACTGGACCAAATTAGTGCCCAGGCAGTAAAATGACAGGACAACTGGTGCTGGGCAGTACTGGCTGAGTCAGTACTGGTGCCAAGGCACTGGCACCAGTGCCAGGATGACTGGTGCTGGGACAGCTGTCACCAGGCTTGGCTTGACAGTACTGGGACAGGCACTGCTGTACCATCATTTAGCCCCAGTGAGGGCTGGGCACAGATGGGGGCAGCTGGGTGTCCTGCTTACTGTCAGGCATAGCACTATGATTAACTGTAGCAGCCTTTCGCCTGCTCCTGTGAAAGCAGCTCTGTCCCCTGCAGGGCTGGGATGAGCCACAGCAGCCAGTTCTCCACAGGGCTCCGCTGCTGCCGAAGCAAGCAGCACACCACAGCTCTGCTCAGCCCGGTGCTGGCTCCCAGCACGCTGCCAGCAGCAGCATCCTCACCACCTCACCATCACCCTGCGCAGCTGGGGAGAGAGAAGGGAGATGGCAGCGACAGCACGGCGCTAGCTGGGGGCAAAGGGCTGCTCGACCCCAGGAGCTGCAACGCAGGTTCCCTTTTGTTCCCCATCTGTCTCCGTTTGTGCACAAAGAGCTGGCCTTACAGGAGCCAGGGCAACTGCCACTTGCTCCGGCTCACAGAACAAGCACCAGTCACAGCAGCAAGATGAAGAACTTCATGGGCTGTGAACCCTGACCAGAAATGAGCACAGCTGCTGGCAAGGCCAGGGGAGACTGCCAGCCTCAGCTCCCCAACAAGAAGAAAACATCCCCACGTGATCTCAGAGCTAGAAAGCAAGAAATGAAGCAACCATCTATTCCCATCCCTGCAGAGCCAGCAAAGTTACTATCACGTCCCAAGTAGGTCTTGTAGCAGATAACTCAAGCATAGGAGATTGTGTCACTGGAGAAGCCTGTAAGGATCTTGTTGACCAGACACTTCAGGGCAGTTCTACACCCACACTTAGCTTTTGAAACCCATGAGCTGGTCCTTTACCTTATCAACCTCCCCTGCTCCTCTCCTGTGCCTGGCCAGGCTGTGAAGCTGTTGCACTCACTGAGGCCCAGGCTTTAAGGCTTCCTGGGAAGGGCAGTGCAGGCACTACACCATTCAAGGTAAGCAGATGGCTCTAAGCCATGCGGCACACCATGAATCTGGCAACTTCAATGCTTGGGACCCTGCCCTGGTGCCCCCTGCACCCTTCATCTGCTCAGACTAGGATATTCCTCTCTATTGCTCTGTGCCTGGAAGGAGGAGAGCTGCCAGAGCCCAGGATGTCCAGCATACCCATGTGGGAGCCAGGCCACTGTGAGCTTACCTGGAATTACTGAGGGGCGGATGCAGGCACATGTCCAAAGCAGTCACTGAGTTTCTTGCAACAGCCTGTAGCGTGCTGGCAGGCACAGCCAGGACTGCTTTTTTAACAGCCAAGCCAGCCCCAAGCTGCATGGTGGGAGGAATGGTGTCCTAGCCTGCAGAGAACAGCAAGCCATGCTGCAGCAATGGTTACTGTCACAGCTCCTACAATGCACCCATTAAAAGCCAGCCCTATGGCTGCCAGTCTTACCACAGTGGTGGAGGGGGAAAAAATAGTACATGGGAGCTGGGGATAGACTGTCCTTCCAGGACAGCCCTGGAGCAGGCAGCATGCACCCTACCATCTCCCCGTTCTCCAGCTTGCCTTCCCCACACACCAGCTACTCCACCACAAAAGCCACGTGAAGTAGGGCAACAGACTTCCCCACTGTGCTTTCACACATGGTCCCATCACTGGTGTCACAGGAGAAGTGTTCATCAACCAGCAAGCATGTGGGGCAAAGCAGGTCTCTGGCCAGAAACTAAGCTAAGCAGAAAGGCTGGTGAAGTTTTTGCACTGGCTTCAGGTACTGCTGCTCTGCAGGTAACTACTCCATAGGCCAAAATACTTACGGTGACAACTGCAGAGACCTACGAGGTCTCTAATGCTGCAAGAAAGGCTGACCTACTGCAAACAAGGTGCACTGAACCCATGTGGCTGTTAGGAGAGAACACAGCAGGACTCTTAGTGACTACTGCAGATGGGGTCACACACATCAAAAGTGACCCTGAGCCAAGGCATCCAGGTCCTAGCCTGGCATCTATTGGTGCTTTGCTATCCTTGGCAATGCTTAAGTATCACAGGCTAATGCTCAAATCAGCATAAAAGGTGTTAATGGCTACTGGGGAGAATGCATGGCCCCTGTTCTATGCCAAGTTTTGAACACATCCACTCTGACCCAACCAACAACTGCAAAACCTACCCTCAGCATTTTGTTTCTCCAACAGCACCTACAGTTATGTGCTTGCAGGAAGCCCTAAGAAGTGCCTAAGGAACAGATGAGGGACAGACAGTTCCCCTAAGGATCTCCTCCTAATCCCCCATTTTTGGTGATTGGCTTAAATCTTGAAGCAGGAGCCTTAAGATCCCTTCCAGAGCTACTTGCATTAACTGTTTTAGCACTATTATTTTTCAGTGGTATTCTTTATCAGATATTACCAAGTATTGAGTATCCAAGACTTTGAATGCACATTTTCTGGCTGTACACATACTGTGCAATTTCATGAATGAGACTTTCTCCTCAGTACTTTTAAAAACATCCCCCACTTGCTCTCCATATGCCTAACCAGGCCAGTGGAATCCATGCTCTACACTCCTTCCCCCCGTTTCCCTCTGGTCTCCTTACCTGCTCCACTCCAAAGCAACATGACCAAGGCTCTGAACCAGTCTCATCTTCTGCAAGATCTCTCCTGAGCTGTGGTGCATGGAGCATCCCCAGGGCAAAGGGGGACAGCACATTCTCCAGCCTCATCCCAGCTGCGAGAAGGCAGACCTGCTGGAATGACAGACCGTTTTGATTCAAGGGCTCCACCACATCCCTCACAAGCTGCTTCACTGGCTCAGACTGTATCTGTATTCCTACCTGCCTTATGTCAAGTAAGGACCCCTTAAGGTACCCAGCTGAAGCCTTCTCCTGCCCAGAGAGGCCTCTTACAAACTTGAACACCTCTGAGCAGTCCTAAGGAATAACCAGCTCCCAGTTTTCACTCTGACATTCATGTTCCCTTTGACAGGCAGCTCCAAGCCATTATCTCCTACTATCAAAAATGCTCTCCAGCTATAGTAACCTTCCTTTTTCTGATGGAGGACTTTGGGTATGCAAACAAAGATAAAAGCTCACTCACATGCTCATCTGTCCTAATTGTCAGCATCTGCTTGTAGATGGGGTGGCTGAAAGAAGAGGGTAGCAGTAAATCCATCTCTCTATTCCTAGAGATAACTGGTAGAGTTGCTGACAGTCAAAGAATAAAATGAAGAGTCATCTTCTGCACTCAGGTCTAGAAGGGCAAGGAATTAAGGGGCTAGGATGACTCTAGACTAGTCCTGCACAAGTTAAAACTCCCCAGTTTTAGGGCTTGGCAACCCCATGGGTCCCCACACTGCCAGCAAGTTGTAACAAGGGGCTCTACAGACTGCAGAGCATGCTGGAACCTTTGTGGGCTGTCACACTGCAACCCTTCCACCTCTGGCCAGTTAAGGGGCATTTCACCAAGGGGTTGACCTAACAGGTGAGGAGGGCAGATGAAAGAAGCCAAGGGCAAGAAAAAAATAACTGGTCCTCACTGGGGAAACAGAACAAACCACATCAGACACAGAGCACAGGATTACAGGTTTTATTTGTCAAACATTCCCCCCTAGTCTAGCACATTCTAGTCTTGCTAGCACAGATGGTAACAAAGAGCCTGTAATGGTTCAGAAGTTACACTGCTACAGAGAGCAAACAAAAGCAGAGTTTTATTATGTAAAAAAAATTATCGTGAGAAATGGGTGAAAGAGTGCAGAGGGTGGAAAATATGTCAGCTAGTGGTGCATGCCCCGCGTGCAGCAAACGTCTGTGCTAGCAATGCAGAAACCCTTCCTGGGATTGCACCAGGTGAAGACTCCACTATGCTGGAAGCATCATTTCATGGAACCATCCCCATTGCCTTACGAAGAAGGCACCTTTCAGGAGAAGTGACCTATCTTCTACATAGCCAAACCTCTCAAGACACCTTGGGGAGCACCACAGGGTAGCTTCACACTGAGCACCATGGCACCAGCTGCAAACATCCCCTTCTACCACACACCATAATGCTGCCTTAGCCAGAGAACCATAAATGCAACACCATGAGTTCTTTCACTTTCAGCTTCTGCTGTCCCTTCCTCCTGTTTTACATCATGATATTAGATGCAATTTTGATTCCATCAGATGTTATTTTCCATCAACTACAGACACATGATAATGCGGGGAGAGACATAAAGGCTACTGAAGAGAGGAGATCCCTTTCTTGAAGGGCGAGCAACTGTGGCGATGGGTGGGACATGCTACCGAGCTTTCACAGGGACAGATCTTTAAGGCTTCAGGAGTCACCTCTTGCTTGCTTTTCCTCACATCAATTAGAACAGGTTTTTCATTAGACTTGCAACTGAGGCAAAACCTAAGCTATCCCTGTTCATGCTGATGTCCCAAAGTTGATTGATTTGTTGTGGTTTTTTTTAATGATGGGTCCAAACTTGCACTTTATTTTGGTGACAGTCCAGGACACCACTCCCAAGGCTCTCCTACCCATGGCACCAGACACAGGTTTCTCATTCCTGGAGCAAGGCTAGCCCTGAAGCATTTGACTGTGGCTATAAATAAGCAACTAAGTAAGAAAATGAACAAATGATGATCTACATAAAAGCTTTCTAGGCATTTCCTTTGGAAAAGCTGGTTAGTGCTACTTGCTTCTAGTATAAGCCTTGTTTATGAATACATCTGGACTCTGGAATGCCCCCACTGCTTTCATTCCTCTGACTTACCAAGATGATTTGACTGCTGTTTTTAAAGCAGCACAGGGTAGGGGATGACATGTTTTTAGACACACCAACAAGGAAAACTAAGGGCTCCAAGAAGCTTTCAATATTCCAAGCTCTCACAGGAAGCTGGGAGTATAGTAAAATATGCTTAAGTTATAAAGAAGGCTCAAGCAATTTGCTAAACCGAGGTGTAAATAAAAGCAACAAGCCTGCCTCCTACTAGGCTCCATGGGCCTAGTTACCCAAATCCTTCGCAGCCCAGAGCTGCTTGGTGGCTTCACGCTGTGAAAGATGGCATTTGATCCTCTGGAGATGAAGAAACTTGTTACACGAGCTCAGTGAGGACAAGGAAAATGCACACAGCGCAATATAAGGCTTCATGCCAAGAGTCCCCTGCCCATTCCCCTCAGGCACTTATCCAGGAGCATCAATCCCCATGTCACTGGCCCCTCCCCACCCAGCTCACAGCTGCTCTTGAAATCCCAGCCCAATCCTTCATTAGAGCAAAAACCAGCCCACAAGTACAGGGTCTGCAGTCCTAATGCAGAACGAAGATCCACCAAGACACCATCCTGAATCCAGCAGCAGTCAGTAGCAAACACTTTGGGCAAGAATACAAAAAACTGGACAAGTATTGAGCAACCCTCTGCCAGGTACAGCCTTTCAGCAAGCAGTAGCTTAGGGACTTTAGTCTCCTGTGTCCTATGAGGAAATATCCCAGGCTAGAAAAGCTCAAGTTTTATGAAAAGGTATTTGAGAAGGGGCTGGAGAACTCCTGAATTCTCTGCATCCCTGCCCTCCATGCCCATGATCCAAGCTATCCTGCTACACATACAAACAAGAAGCTAAGTTGCCTGCCTGAGCCTGCAACATTACATTCATGGTTTACTGAGCACTCCCAGAGCACTGTTAGTCTTCCAAACACCATCCTCAGCACTAGCACACTCTCAGGCTTCTTCAACCAGTGGCAGCTCCTGTTGTGTTGAGGACACAGAGAGGACCTGCATGGACTGCCGCAAGACAGAGACGTCACCATCAGCACACTGGTACAACAGGACTCCAGCCAGAGTTGCTCCTGTCTCCAGTGCTGTCCTCAGGAAGCTGGCCTGGGAGTATGGGGTTAGGGGGTGGGGGAGATAGGTGCTCTATTCCTTAATAAAAGGACAGGGTCTCTTTTGAACTCACGCTGTAGGGCACCAGCCATGACGAGCCTTGGTGTACCTGGGCTGCAGCTCCTTCAGCTGGAACAGGTTGAGGACAGGTACTAGCTGAGAGTATGTCAGATCTCTCTGGGGTGCTACCTGAGTGCTCAGGGCCAGGCTCTCTTCAGCCAGAGAGCAGGCCAGGTTCCCAATGCTGTCACACCTAGGGGACACCCTGGAACAGCCCTAAGACAGCACTTCTTCCCCACAGACCAACCCAGCCAGAAACAGCTCACCATGGATTTGCAGGTCTGAAGCACTGGTTACTAATATTGTCCTTCCTATTGCTTTAGGTTCTATTTTCATGAGAAATAAGCTAGAGATTCACATATAACATTACCACACATACTGATGTCTTGTCGTTTGATACATGGCTGTGAAGCACAGGCAATCCAGTCAACTTGCTCTGGAGACCATGGGATTCATTTCCCCTCAGGGCCCAAGCTGGCAAAGTGGTATATTATGTGCCAAGTAACACAAATCCCACCAGATCTATTAGCTGCAGCCCACAATGGACAATTCATATGTGCGACACATGCCACCAGGTGTTTGTGGAAACGGTATCTATTTGTGTAAGGAATTACCCGCAGTGAGAATGGGCATCCATGACTCAAGTCTGCAAGACCTGGGATCCCAGTTTAGGGTCTGCCTTTTTGTTTGTTTGTTACAATGAGGTGTGGCCAGACATGCAGATTGTGGGTAAATTCGAAACATCCCACCATGAGGTCTGCCATGAAGGCAACCTTCAAAGCAAAGGTTATCAAACTATTCAAAAGCTTTGATGGCAAAGCATCCTAAAGAAAATACTGTTGAAGACTCCTTGTTGCAGGTAACCAGAAAAACTGCTCCTGTTCCAATGTCCACTCAAATGAAAATAGAATGAAACCCATGAAAACAGAGCAGACAAGGTGGTAAAACAGTATGTCTCGTAGCACTGCATGATACAAACTTTCTGAACAGAAGCTACTGTCATCTTCAGAAAGGATTGGAAAGGCTTTCTGCCAGACCAAGCCTACCAGAACACAATGAAAGCACCATGTCTCCCACAGATCCTGCCACTGCAAACACCAAAAAAGTGGCAGAAACATGCCAGCTGATGTTCTGAACTAACCTCTTGACTCCTAGTTTCTGTCTTGCAAGGACAAAGAGGCAAGGCAGGATCCCAGGCACATCTGCAAGGGTGTACCTACAGGTTTCAAGTTCCCTAGCAGTAGCAGAAACTTCAGCAAGAAAACAAAAACCTTCAGAAACCATAAAGCAAGTTACCAAATTAAAACTGATTGTGCCCTCCATAAGGGCAACCCAGAGTGTCAGCAGATCTAGCATGATCCAGTCCACACCATCTTCTTAGCAGACTAGAGAATCTGTCCTATGTATCAGCTGCAGTCCAGCTACTTAAGGGATTAGCTGAGAATGAGCACACTGTTCGTGATTAGCATTCCCTAACATTGTGCTCTTGGCTTGGTGGGAGTGCCCAGCCGAGGAAAGAGACTGAGTAGCTGTGGCTGAATGCCATGCCACACAGGCACCTTCCACTTGTTCTGGGGAGAGCAGCCATTCCCCAGTCACACTGTGGTGCCCTTCCCACTCTTCCAATGACATTTTCAGCTTCTTGGCCCAAAACGCCTTAGGCTTGTCCCCTCCCATACTGTAGTGTTATCTGGTATCAAGGGGACAAATGCAGCAAATGTTTGGGTTTTTTTTTTATCCAATAATCTCATTTTCAATTAAAATATATATATAATATATATTTAAAAAGGTTTAGAAAAGCTTCTATGTAATTTGCAGCTACTTTTACATATAGATTACAATAATGTACAACCCAAGGTGGTTTGAAACCATGGGGACCTGCCAATTCTTTCCCCTCAATCATATACATTATCAAACATCAAATGCATTTGTTCCTAATATAGGTCTGAAAAAGAAGCCTGTCACTGGTACCTTCTCAGAGGGAGAGATGCCTAATACACCTAATGGGGACACACTTAACATTGGCTTCATACTCACTGTAGAAAGTTCCCAGATTAGTAAAAAAATATTTTATCTATAGAAAATGCCCTTCTGAAAAGCAACCAGGGCTCTGTTAAGGCCACACCCAGGCTTTCCATTTCTCTGCTGTAGCAAGACAGATCAGAAACAAACCCATAATGACGTTTTTATGTCCCAGAAACAGCTATTAGCACCTGTGCTTATTTTACAGCAGCCTGGTGTATCAGGAAAGTGCTGAGAAAAGCATAGGGTCTTCTTGAAACATGCTTCTGATTCAATGGGGCTCAGCTGGCACAGGGAAAAACTCAATGTTCTCCTGTTCCACTCAGGCGGACAAGAGGAAGCCTTCCACACCAGAACCACCACCCTTCCCTGCAGAACGACAAATGGGCGCTCCAGAGATGGGCACACTGAAACCACTGAAACCAACCCCTGAAATAGCACACCCTTTTCCCACAGGGCTTCCACCAACAAGCTCCTTCCAACTCCTCTGCAAGTCTGTGGGATACCAAGTGCACATCTGGTGGCTTAATGAAACATCCAACTACTTTGTCCCAGAGGGCAAGCCGAATGAGAGCAGAGCCTGCCCTCCACCAGTCCGAGGCACTGGGAGACTTTCTGCCATAGCAGAGAGAGGATAGCCATTGAGAGATTCCTCCAGCAAACCCAGCTCTTCATATGGGAAAATGCTATTGCCTGGCACAGTCTTCTGGCCGAGGATTTTTACTAGGGCTCCTCTTTGGACACGCAGAGCCCAGGGTTTCTCCAGATAGTCCAAGGCAGGGTCGCATTTGTAGGAAGAGCCGTGGCACATAACAGGATTATTGTTTTTAAACTCTTCCTGTTGCAGCCAGATGCAGGTTGCCCCTTCTTCCCAGGTGGGCAGCCCCTTCTGCCCAAGGTGTGGTGTGCAGGGAAACCAAATCCAACATGCTCCATTCTTTTCTCTGCCAGGGGTGGGAAGTGAAGTCAGAACCCGATGTTCAAAACCTGAAGGACACTAAGAAGAAGAAAAATAGAGTAAATGGTTAGATCTCAGCTTCAGCGGGAATCCTGGATGCATAGATAAGAAGTTAATTACTATCGGTCAGCCTTTGCTGCTGAGGAGGAGCAAAGTGGAGGAGGCAACTGCTCAGCTCCATGCTTCAGAGTATGATTGAGACAAAGACAAAACAAAAGCCCAAAGGTCAAAAGTCAGCACTCCTCTTGTAAGCTGATGGCACCAACAAAGCTCTGCAAGATAAAGAGGTTTGAAGAAGGACTTGGCTAGCACCAGAGGCATTGCAGGAAAGCAGCAAGGAAGAGGAAAATTACTCTTCACCTTAAGCAACCACAAATATCAATTGGTAGGGAAGAGACTAAAAAAGGGATTCTTGGAGATCACACACTACAACTGTTTATGCTTACCCACTTAAAGAAATCCTGTATCTCCCTACAAGTAATTAAATATTTCTAGATACTTCATTTCCCTGCAAGACCTGAGAAGGGATCTTTAGACTTCTGCCTCACCTCAACAAAGCTGCCACAACTTGTTCAAACAAGCCTTGGAATAGGTCTAAGCAGATTTAAGACACTGACATAAAACCTACACCGTAGGTCTATGATCCACTTTGGAAGGCAGAATAGTAAGGTAAATGTAGAGCATCTCATCAGTTGCATTCAGTAATAGTGAGCATGAATAAACTTGTGGAAAGGGAAAGAAGCTACAGGAGGGCATCAGCCCTGAACAAGAAAAGACAGTAA
Source organism: Pandion haliaetus (assembly GCA_013401275.1). Classification (NCBI taxonomy): domain Eukaryota; kingdom Metazoa; phylum Chordata; class Aves; order Accipitriformes; family Pandionidae; genus Pandion; species Pandion haliaetus. Next base: position 34,394 of record VYZV01009724.1, on the reverse strand, counting down.
CTTAAAACAGAAGTCAGGCTATTTTGGGAAACTGTAAGTTGATGAGGGTTTTATTTATTAATGTTCTGGTAGACAAAAATACAGTGTTTGGATCAAAGGGAATTAGACAAAGCACAGCAAGAAAACCACGAGTCCAGACCAAGCTGGGTAAGGGATAAAGAGTTCTCCAGGCTATGAAGCTTTAGGGAGTCTAACTGAACAACTAAAGCTCATTAACTAATGGCCATCAGAACAGTGGATGGACTTTACACTCATCAATGAGACACAAACTGTACCACTGTACAAAAGAGGCAATTCTATTCCCAGGTATTCTTCCTACTGGCTTGCAGAAATACATAATAGAGGTAGATGACCAAGCCCAAAGTCCCTGAGCTGCTCAGAGACAGCCAGGTGGCCACCCACACTTCCCATGACCAGAATGGAGGACACTTGCATTAAGTACTGAAGGCGAGAGTGGTTGCCCGTGACTGAGCATCTGCATGCCACCATCTAATTCCAGCTGTGGCCACCCTTTTTCCATGACCTTGCTCACTAAGGCTCCCATAAGTCATTCTCTATGGCTTGCACATCCAGTGCCTTAACCAGTGAATGGCACGTTTACAACTAAGTGAGCTGCAGCTACCAGACAGCAGCAGCAGAGATTGTACAATTTATATTTTTCCTAGTAAAGGAAAGTATTCACATGCTGACTTTCTTCCTCTGTGGCTAATAGCTAGGTTTGTGGGTGTTGCATTGCTGCTGGGCAGAGGCAAAGTTTCAACATTTCATCTCTAATCTCCAAGTAAAGAGACACAGGGTTTAAACAGACTCCTGGTGAAGCTGTAGACAAGCTCTTTAGGATTTAACTTGCAAGAAGGGGATAAAGTCACATCAGATTTGAGCACCATGGGTAACATCAACTAGCTTGTGTCTTCTCAAGTGCTGCAGAGAGACTAAGTACTTATTCCTAAAGATCCTCTCTTGCCTACAAAGATAAATACTTCCCCAGCTCTGGTTTCATTCTGACTGTTCAAATGAGGGTGCGATCACCAGCATTTTTGGTGAACAGTTTTTGCTCGGTGTTACACCCATAATTGACCCAGAAATCTATGGGTTAAGCCCACAGTAACTACTCAGAAGGACAGCTTTAGGTTAGCCATCACTCAGATTAGCTTTTGCCAATGTGAATTTAACATGGAAAAAACACATTCACAGAAAGGATACGAAAGGAAAAAAAAGCCTGTCACACTGGAACAATATATGGTGGCAGCCATGCTTTCCCTGAACAGTGATTTCCAAACAGGGATCCTAATAGCTCACTGCAGTAACAGATTCAGAGAAGGGAGAGATGACACAATCTTGACTTGAGTGCAGACACTGATGTCTGCAGCTCACTTGGCTTTGGAACTTGTAAATTTGACAAAACATTTTGCCTTCTTCTCCCATGGTCCTTTCTGGCCTCCAGGAACACTCCTATTTCTCTCCATGCACACCCTGTTCCCCCTTTCTTAGAAACCTGACCCACCTCTCTGTCTTGGCAGCGTTTTACACAATACTTGCTCTCCTTTGGGGCAAAAGCTCCCCTTTGTCCCACGCCATGGATTCCAAGATACAGGCAAAACTGAAAAGCTTTGCAAAGCTCAGAAGAAGCAAACATAATCTAAGGACAGAAAAAAAGGCTTGAAACAAAGCACACTGAACAGGGCATCACTTCTCCAAGTGTGGTGCTGCTGTTAAGAATCATTCACCAAGAGGCATGTAGGAGCTACGCTTTCTGCTGAAACACAATACTGGTTCAGAACTTGTTCCAGATCTCACTCCTTTCTTAGCAAGCATGTGTCCAGCATATTTCCCAGAAAGTATCACTTCAACTTCACGCATGGAACAAAGCAAATCCAGGGTTTTTAACATCAGATAGTTCCTCTGTTTTGATTAAGCAATTCACATGCTAAGTATGGATAATAATATGGAACAAAAACATAACCATGCTGTTAAGAGCTCATGTTCTCCCTCTTAAGCATTTGATTACAGCCACATCTTCACCAGTACTAGGCCCTACCCTTTGATAAACATTCCCTCAGCTTTTCTGCTTTACACTCTTAAAAAAATAATCTATGCCTGATATTCTGTAGACAGAGCTCTTGTCTACTCAGCCCAGGTAATTAATGCACCCATGACTGCAGGACACTTTGCATATGTTTTGAAAACACTCCTGTGACAAATATTTCACCCCTGCAACATCAATGTATACGCCAAATATGATGGCCTGCCCTAGCATGGCATGAAAAAAAACAAAGCACAAAACCTCAGAACAATATCCAGTGGAAACACTGCTCAAAAGGCCACAGCCTCTTGTCACTAACTTGCAAACAGTCCTAATGCGGATAAAGGATGCCAATGCTTTGTCAACCAAATTTGTCTTTGAAATCAAAACTGAGCTTCCATATTCCACCTGAACATAGGATATTCAATTTAAGACAACCACTCAGTAATTCAGCAAGAGCACAGTTAACAAATGCATGAGACTATAAAAAGCCCCATAACAAAACAGAAAAGCTTGATTGATCCTCCCTCTCTCTACAGTAAAGGGATCTGTTAAGTACAGACAGAAGAACATTACTAATAAAATCCTAAGCAGTGTGGTGGGACTTGGAATAGAGGGAGTTAAATTGTCAATATATAGTGGTATATCAATATGTTCACAGGGTTTAAGTAACACCGGCACAAAGGACAGCATTTCACTTTGTCTAGGCCCAAGACACTTGTCTAGAGTGGCTGTACTGGGGCAGAGCAGAAAAATATTTAACTTAGTATCTGGTCTCCAGCACGAACAGCAGCAGCAATCACCAGAAAATCTAGGTTGAAATGGGCCTCCAGAGGTCACCTAGTCCAAATTGCCTCCAGGTTACTCAGGTGCCTGGGAAAGAGTATTAAGGTCAAGTACATGATAATTTGACTCAGTCTCCACCATTTGGAAGCTCAAGGGCTTCCCACACCTGAAGCAGTATCTGCAATTTGCCCTTACTTCTGCCTGCTCAGCTGGCCAGTATTAGGGGTTGAATTTGTCACACTTAATAAATACTGTATCAGCCTCCTAAACAGGAAATATTCTTGGCAAGGCTTCCACTTTCCAAGCAACATCCAGCCTATGCTACAGTCCGTAAAAGAAACTGTCTGTTTTCTGTTAGCTAACTGAGCTCAAAGTATGCCCTCAGCTCCATTGCTCTAATTCTTCAACTGCCTCAGTGGTTAAAGAGTTTCATATCAGGGTGTCACACCCACAGAGAGTAAGACATTTTTAACCCTTGTTTTCATATACACTGTTTGCCAAACTGACTCCAGAAATTTTTGTGGAAATATGAAAGATCGCTAAAGAGACAGCTTTGCTGTGCATGGGATAGCACTAATGTACCCTTCCTCCTTCCATATCCATCCACACTGCATACTCCCGTTCCCCATTCTCATTCCAATAATGGGTACATAAGCAATTCAGCAGTTAACACTGATGAACCGGCTTACCAGACTTTACAGACGCTATCCCAGATAAGGCAAGGACAGAAGGTCTGCTAACTGAGAGTGATTGTGTCCTGCTACACACAGGGTAAAGCAGCTAGTCATGACACAGACACTCTTTGCAACTACACATACTAGAAAATTTCACAAAGGTAATAATAACCCACATAAAAACACAGCATGTGCTTGGCTCAGTTCAACTGTTATGTACATACAGGATCATGTCTTTATTTGTGGAATCAGCATATGCTCTCATGTCAACTTCAGAGCTATAGGCATTGCGTGGCAGAGACCAACGTCCTGTAATGCAGTCATCTTTGGTAATGAGAGACAACAGGAGTTTCATTCAGGTTGCTGCTCTACTCCATAAAGGAGTTTACTACCTGGCAAGTTAAGTCTACCTACCTTTACACAGCTTTTTCTCCTTCTAAAAGGGAATGCAGCTCAATCAGAAGCTTTTTACTCAAAGAGCACCTGCACTTCCAAAGAGGTATCTTTAACTGCTACAGAGCTGGGCACAGGACCCATCCCAGAAACTGCTGTTCCCACTATAGAGCATTTTACATAACTACACCTACCTTTTTGTGCTCCTGAAGTTAACTTGGTACCCAGGTATGGTTGGAGGCCTGCGAGGTGCTGGGATAGCTGGGAGTAGACAGAATGGGTTCAAAATTAAAGTCCAGTCCTTCTCCATCCATAAGTTCACTGTTGATTATGTAATCCATATCACATTCAAGGTTCTCCATGTACATGTCAATGTCCAGGTCAATAGGCAGCCTGTCCTGGTTCAATCCCAAGGGAGCAGGGCTAGCAGAAGAAAGAAGCAGTGGAGTGCCCAGCTGGACTGACTGGGCAGTTGTTGCAGAAACTGGAGCCTTCAAACTGGTGATGCTGGCAGTGTTTTGAGGAGATGTTACTATGGGAAGTGTTGATGGCAAAATGCTGGCACTAACTGGTTCTGCCTGCTGCTCTGTAGGCTTTCCTCGTGGATTGCCTGAGCTCATCTTACTCTGGGCGGTTTGTCCACCTAGAAGCAGAAGAGTTTGGCTCCTCATCCTGTTACCAGTCTGTGGGAGAACTGGATCCACCTGAGTCATCATAACATCCCTTGGAGGTGGAGAGCTGGGTGTCAGAAGAGCTTCCAAGGTCTGAGGGGCAGAGAAATGGCTGACAGAACTTTGCAGCGAGATATCAACAGGGTTAAACAGGGAATTGCCAAAAGTAGTGGTCTGACCAGCTGCATTTGGGCTCCGCAAAGAAAAGCTGGAATCTCTCTGGATCTGACCACTCGAGGCAGATTGCTGGGTAGATAACGCAGATGAGCTGGGAGACATCAAATTTAAGCCATCGATGAGCTCAAGCTCCTCAGTCACAGTTGGTGGAACATTGCTGGATGCACTGGAGTACACTAAAGAAGGAAGCAGCTCTTCATCATGGAGGTCATCCTGCTCTGTCAGGATAGGAGAAAGTCTGGCACTAATGGTGCTTGCATTGGAACTGGTTCGAGGCCGGAAGGTGTTCCACACGTCAGAGTCCTCATTGCTTCTTGAGGACGGGCTTCCAGGCCACTTCGGGAATTGGGAGCCAGGACTGTCAGCAGTGGATTCTGGAGCAGACTGGAGAAGAGGCTTCTTTTTGGATGCTTTACCTCTGACTTTTGCAAGCTTGCTGCTGTTGTCCATGGAGGCAGCTCTTCTTCTTGGTGCTTTTCCACTTTTACCACCCTCAGGATTGAGCATCCACCAAGAGCTCTTCCCTGTGGCTTCATTATGGACTTTAATAAACTTGCTGTGCAAGGACAGGTTATGTCTAATAGAGTTCTGAAAAAAAAAAAACCAAAAAAACAAATCCAAGATATGAGGACCTGACAATTGATGCACCTCCCACCTAGAAACCTCACAAGCATAAACACATTCAGACAGTATCCAGAGAAGAAAGCTATAACAAAGACATAACTATAAAAACCTGCTATTTCTGCTTGCACATGCTTGACAGCACTAGCAGGCAGTGCCATGTCTCACTGCAGCACGGAAGGTGAAACTACAATGTCAATTAGCGGCTTCCAACTAGCAAAATACTATCACAAAAGAACTTTTCAAGACCGCACAGAATCTGCAAAAACTAAGCATACCACAGAGCAAGTAAGCAAATTCCCAAACACAGCCTGCAACTTCAAAACGAGCCTAACTGAATTTGACCTAATGCTGCTCCCATCCTTCTGCCAACACTATTAGCCAGCATAAGCCCGGCTGAAGTTTTTAATTTTTATATGGCTAGTTTTCAGACTGATTTGAGCACAGCATAGCAGTGAATCAAACAGACTAGGTGAAGAGAAATGGCAAAACACTTCTAATTCAGTATGCCCATTACCATCTTCACCCCAAAACCAGAGAAACGAGAGAAAATTTGTCAAACAAGAGGCCTAGTAATCCTGGATCCTACCCGCTTCACTCTGAAGGAGACAGTACGCCTTCCTCTGTGTGTTTCTAATGGGGTAAGATGTTCAGCAGATAGTGCACTCCCACACAGTACATACCAGTTTTAGCCTCTCCCATCTTTCTGTTTGGCAAGGCACACATTCCTTGCCTCTCACAACTCCCTTCTTTTGGTTTAGCTTTGCTGGAAACTGAATTTTCATCCTGCAGCTGATAAACTCCCTGGTATTTTAGAATCGGCAAGCAATTATCTCATTGTTTGAGCAGATCCTCCATAAACGCCCCTTGAGGCCTGCGTCGTGCATTTGTCTGATATTTGCATTTAATCTGTTCAGATGGTCAAATTACACATCATTAAAAGGTGCTACACTGGTAGCATAAAAGCAGTCCATGAGCAATATCTTTTTCATATACACTAAAAAGTATATAGCAGCCTTCAGCTTTCACGCATGCTCTCTTAATTCTGAACAAAGTAAACTCTGCTTTTATCACCTTTTCCCACCACCTCTGAACACAGTTCTTTCCTCCATGCTGCTTTCCCTCTCCCCACCCTCTTCCTCTCAGACAAGTCCTCAATATGCTCATTTTAGCCACCTCACCAAAAGTACTATCCTAGAACAAAGCAGGTGTAGATAAACAATACAGGCAAAGTGGAAAGTTTTCATGGAGAGGGAGGGAGATGTGAGAATCATTCTGCGTTAGCTTCCATTTTAACTTTTGGCTGTTGAGGACTTGAAGAAGACTGGCTGCTTGTGATCGGTATCAAAGGATATGTATGCTCTTACTCAGAGAGCACCCCAAAGGTTACTGTGGAGCCAGGGCCTGATAGAACATGTGTCAGTCAATGCTCTGACACAGTTTTATTATTTGAGCTGTTCACAGTAATAGCTATACAACACTCCTGCCTGGCATCTTCTCTAAATAAAGCTTTCTTTTCCTTCAAGTCTCAAAAAAAGTAATTCAGACTGGTACCCTGTCTCCTGGAAGGCTGCTGCTTTCATTTCCAAAGAACCCCCTCCCCTTCCCCATGTAAAAGTGCATGACTTTGAATGCATATTGCTGCAGCAATAAGAACCACTAGGTTGTCACTAATTCTTCATTTAGTCTTCTGAAAGTAATCTCTGAACTCATGATGATACTCAGTCCCATCAGGAATGACCCAGTAGCTTGTACACACAGTATACATTTGGAGTATCATAACCACCTGATTTTTAGTTCCATTTACTAAAATGGAACTTTAAATCAATAGGTTCAGGATTTCAAAATTTCACAACTAACCATATACTTTTTTCTTCTCATGCATGGCTACAGACAGGTTTTAATTCCTGTGTCAGCAAAAGCACACTGCACTGGTGCGAGAGTTTCTGCACTGGTGCAAGCATTTCAGTAGTACTGAAACCTCAAGAAAATTAGCACCACTTCAGGTATCCTAAGTGACAATTTTAATATAAAGTTTTCTAGTTTTTTGGCTGAAAAGCAGCTTGAAATAAGACATCTTGGAATAAGACTAGGATTCACATGAACACAGATATGCAAAGCCTGGTACCTCTTAAGAAACAGTCTCAAAGTGCTTTTACATGTTACTGCTAAACTGTCATAATGGCTAATAGCTGTAGAAACAGGTAATTGCTGTACCACTCCTTCCTTCCTCATCTTCAAACTCTCCTCCTCCCATAACACAAGCATCTGTGACCCTATGAGCTTGTTCAGAGCTAACCCAACCTAAAAGCAGACCTATCCTTCCTTGAAAATTACTGTTCCTGCCTCTTTTATCTCTGCCTGTTTTTTGAACTACCTTACTGTGGGGGTCAAGCACTGAAAACTAAGGAAGAGAACAGAATGTGTGGTTGGAGGCAGAGGAAAAAACGCAAACACTTCTTACATTAGAGTTAACTGCTGTCAAAACTGCAATGCCTAAATTACCACTTTTGCACCTCTCCTGCAGACTTTGTGAGGCAGCTCACCACTGCAGCTGCAGCACCCAGAGCTGTAACACACCCGCATGACTGAGCTTGCCTGAGTACTGGAGACTCAAGTCCAGAGTCCCAAAATGTAACTGAACCAATGTACCTACCAGCTTAGGTGCTGTGAGACAGCACAAGCGATTCACACTTGCATACCGCACACTCCCCAGCACAAGAATGAATCTGCTAGAATGATTTAATACACCTAACACATAGAGGGCACCCTCAAATCTCATTGAGAAAGTGAGGGACAAATCAATTATGCTAAAATAATCACAGAACTCCAAGTCAAAACCTGACAGGAGAGGAAATGACAGAGTTCAGTCACCCAGGCAACCACAATGTATTTCCTTTCTCAATGTTAAGCAACTCAAACCAGAAACATATAGATGACATTAACTTCTTAGATGCTCAACTTCAGCAGTGCAGGAGGATCCCAGCTGGTCTGAGCAACTGCAATCCACACAAGGTCTTGGCTCTGCAATAAGGAAGCATGGTGTGAAAGAAGAGGCACAGGCAGGAATCCTCTTCAACAACTAGTTAGGTGTGGTTATTGCTGTTTATTCAGCTATCTTATAGAGGTTCTTGTGGCTGTATGTTAAGTATTGCGGTGAAAGAAATGCCAGTCTGTGTGTCTAATCCATCACAGATCAAAGATGATTCCTGTAAACCACATTCAGACAAAACCATTCTGAAACTAATGACACATATTACACAAAAAAATTATAGTTTGGCTAGAGTCATTTATTGTACACAGAAGGATGGACTGTACACTAGGTCCCAAACACTATGTGTACAAGCTAGGGTATACAGACCAGCCATGTAAGTGTGGCTAGCAGCATACACAAAACTATTTCCTAAATCTCAGTTACCACAACATTAAATCTTCTTTGATAAAAATCTCCTAGCCCTATTTAAAGGACAGGAACATGCCTCGGCATTTTACCAGGCCTGCCCCCACACCAGCATCAGTGCTGCTGTGGACCCTGCCCAGCACTGAACACTGCTTTGATCTCAGGATGGCCAATTAGCCATGGGAGCTGGCAGCACAACCAAGCAATTATCCCACCCCGTCAGCCTTCTGGACAACTGCCATAGACACCAAGATACTATGGAAAATGCACACGTGGGTCATATAGAAGACAGAATGGCAGTGACATCCTTTCCAGGGGACTATATGGCTTTGTAGGTAAGGCCAAGGTTATCTACCATAAAACTGAAGTTTTACTCGGAGCAGGTCAGAACATTAAGAATGGTTTATTCAGACTTCAAGGTTCCTCGCACTAAAAACAAGCTTAAACTCACACTCCTGTGTTGTACTTTATTCTAGGCACCGATGTGACAGGAGCAGAAGGAGGCTCTTGTGCCCTGCCCAGAAGAGCTTGTCCATGCAGCAGTGGTGCATGAACTGTGCTAGCAGGGCATTTGGGGCCAAGCACAACTATTCTCAGAAAAGACAGACGCAACAGTAGCTATCCTTGAAAATTTTGTGCTTGCCCACATTTGCCTGGATTTTCAATCACTGCTCCCTAGCGCCAGGGCCATTCTCCCAGGAAATGTCCAGTTTCTACTACAAACCACAGAGGCACCAGATTTCTTAACAAAAAGTCTCACTCAAGAATGAGTGACAGGAAAACCAAAATATATGCAATCACTGCAGCTGCCTGTAATACACTCTCACTGCCTTGGAGGCATACAAAGAACATGGTCCCATCCCAGCACAGGGCCATGTTCCAAAGCCAGACCTATAATTGTGCCAAATTATCATCTGCCATGGCATTCTTGGGAGGCTGCAAGGGGAGAACGCCTCACCTGCTGCATCTGTCAGTGCCTGTCTCAGCACTCACTGGGCCACTTGCCTCCAAAGGCTTCAGGAAAAAGTCTTCATTGCAAAGATTTTGTAAAGTTACACTCCAGCAAGTAAACAACTGCTCCAGAGCCAGGGAGCTAAAACATTTCCCCAGCAATCCCCATCCAGAAGGCACATGGGAGCACAGACGCCAAGCTCAGCAGATGAGGAGCTGTATCTTAGGAAGAACATTTTCCTTCCTGTAATCTTTCAACAGGAGCCCAGAAGAAGAAAATCCTAGCCCTCTAAAAAACAAAGACCAAGGCAGTCTACAAGTTTACCAAGACAGGCAGGCATATACAACAAAAGCTGTTCAGAATTAGATAGGGCAGAAGAAACTTGTTGGAACAAGTAATATCAGCAGTCCAGGAGCAGCCTTCTCTGACAACTGCCTGGAAAATTAAGCTGTGCTGTCAGGAATAATCTTTCAGCAAAGCAGCTTTCCAGAACAGACTGGCAGGGAGCAGGAAAGGGTAGCAGCAAAACCTTCAGGTAATTTAACAGGCATTGCACGGGGCAACTTTTGCCAAAAGACGAGCTCTCCCCAACTTCTGAGGCAGACATCTACATTCCATAAGGCTTCAAATGAAAAAAATAAATCTTGCACTTCCATACTTATTCAGGGCATTACACATTGTTTAAGAGAAGGGGCTGTTAATACCACTTTAACAAGGGCTAAGTATATGTCACTACATTGCAACCGTACGCCCTCACCACAGTTGACCACTCATTAAGTTTTATCCCACCTGAAAAATAGGACACCTGGTGACCCCACACTTGCACCATCATCCTGCTCCCATGCACTGCCACCAGACTCATTTTCCACACCCAGCACTTCACCATCCTCCTGTCCACAACATCCTGCCATGCCCAGTGGCCTTCCTCCCTCCTCACCAGGTCCTCACCTAGGCCAGACCACTTGCTATGGCCAGACCATTTAAGGACTAATGGGATTACAAGGTAAAAGATTCTGTTAAAAGAAAGACTGATGGACAAAACCCACCCATGCTCCTCAGGTTTCCATGCCAGACTCTTCACTACAGCCTCTGAACAACCATTGTTCAGCTTCTGTTTGTTATTTTCCTCCCTGCTTTAAGGAAACCCAGCTAGGTTGTCAGCAACTGGGACAGAGAACATCTCCCTGCTGCCAGGACTAAGCACTAACACCACATGAATGCATTTGGGGGCATATGAGGTAATGGCAAGAGTCCAGCAGTTTCCACCCACCCTCAGCTACTCTGCATTCAAACAGCCAGACCCTCCCTCCCCTTGCAGGGCAGCAACTTCCAAGAAACTAAAATAATCCCAACTTAATGGAAAGCAGCACCTACAACACCACTAAAGATTAACTGGACTCAAATTAAGTACCAACAATGACAGCAATAACATCACTTTTCCAATGCAATTTAGCAATTCTTCATTTTTAGTGTCAGAAGGTTTCACAGGGAATTGTATAATTTCAGGCATGTGAACTTGGGAGTAAACACTATGGGCTTTCTCAGCTCAATCAACAGAAAGTAACCTTTCTTCACTGACTGAGGTCAACTGCTCTGTGCAGCAGAGACCCAGACCCTAGACTGAGCCTCCCCTATGCACAAACCTGCATTGGGCTGAAGGTTGCACAGAATCACACTTTGTTCAGAGCTAAGATGCTGAGTTTAAGTCTTATGTTTCTTTTTGCTTTTTGGCATCAAGTCAATTATGCCCCAGTGAGGAAAGACAGGGAAATATTTTGAATGTCTTCTCAAACCATCATCTTGAAATTACCATTATCAAAAGTCAAAAGCACACCTGTGTAAAGTGTTCTCACCAGATGTTCCTTTCCAGGTAAAGGGTTTCTTTGTGAAATTAAAGAAAGCTATCCTGATAAGTGATTTGGGACTGTCCATGTCAAGAAGCTATGATTCTGACAAGCCTGAGCCAAAAAGTCTTCAAGGATACAGGCACACTCCAGCGCAGTCCAGATGTATATAAGTAAACAGCTAATGTGACTGTTTTAGGAACTGACCATTACTTTTTTGTAGATCTGACAACAGAAAAAAAATAAAAGCTGGCTAAACAGCAGTCAACGTGCCAATGAACAATAAACTTTTCATCTTTACCAAAACAAGCGTTCATATAATTTTGTATCCACTGAACTGGAATTTATTTGAAGGGCCTAAGTATAGCCTGGCAGAACCTACCAACTGCAGCACAACAGAAACAGTCCAGAAGATGGACAGGCTTGCTTTTGTCTGCTGGCCTATTACTCTTTCATGGAGGAACTTCAGAGGGCCACAGGACAAGCAGCTGCTCCAATCTGAGGGAGCTCTGCACATGCCTGCCATGAGGTCAGACATCTTCAGCTCTGGGAGAGGCTGGGGACCTTCAGAGCCAGCACTGTGGCACTGGAAGCTGGTGAAGACACTCTATCATCATAAACTGAATTGCAGGGTACATGCAAGGAAGCACCCGAGAGCTCACAGCCAGGTCTCCCAATCCATCTGGTGAACAGTTAATAACTATGGGCAATAGGCATATAACACAAGGATGGAATGGAAGGGTTTAAAGTAAAATGCTGCCCACTGTAATAAAGATTAAGAGCTAGCTGAGTTTCCAGATGGATGACACCTTCTGTTTCAGGCAAGCAGAATGCTTGGTAATTTTTAATTTGTAATACAGCTACTTGAGTTGTTGCACATATGTATGTGTATATACATGTACACATTTGAATCAAAGTGAATGCAAAGTACCAGAACACAGAGGTGTGACTTCAGCCTCCTGTAACTAATGCAATACTGCAGAATCATTTGTTCTTTCCTTTACATTGCACACATAGGAAGCGTCTGATTTTTGCTTCAGTGAAGTGTCTTTGGAGGGTGAAAAGGATGGTTTTAAAGTTCACTCTGTTCCTACAAAGACAACAGCTTTGGGAGAATACACAGAATGTTTCACTGAGAAAGACTGGTCCTTAATGTGGCTCCTCACTGTGTCAAATTTGCTCATACTCATGGATTTGAGAAATGCAACAACCAGTCCAAACTGCTTCAGCGGGGTTTATGCACTTCTACTTTATTCAAAACCCTAAACACCTTCCTCCCCCAAGTAATCTAAAAGCCAGAAGTAATTATCTTCTTATCCACAGAGCAGCTTGCAGAGCACCGAGGGGAGGATTACCAAGAAGCCCTGCGACACACCCCTGCAAGGACACTTCTGCCTTTCAGGCTGGTTAATTCTTAACTTCAGCTGAATCACTGCAGGGAAAGGACAGACTGCACACCCAGCAAATCCATCCTTTACAAAGTGCTTGAAGTAGTTCAAGAACAGCAAGCACCACCTTCCTTGAAAACACAGATTCTTCCGGAATTCAGAGGTTACACCCTGGCAGTCTGTAACAGCTGTATTTCCCCCAATTGTATAGTGGAGTAGGACAGATGTAAAGTAATTATGAAGCAACAATGAATTTATTAACTAAAGTAGCTTTTAAAAAAAGTTTTTAAAGACACATTTCTTTTAATTTCCCATTGAAAATTCTCTATTAGAGCCACACTGCATACAAATAGGACATGTTATCAGTATGGCTCTGCCCAAACAACGAAGTACCAGAACTCTAGGAGCTGTAGTACTATCTTAACAGGGCAGCAAAATGCTACATCAGCGTTTAGCAGCAGCTCCACATTAATTTCCTTTATGCAAACTCATTCAGTTCAAAACTGAGAAATCAATAAAGCCAAGACAACTCAAGAAGTTTTTCTTTTACTTTACAAACTAAAAAAAGATGCAAGGAGAGATTCACAGCTCTAAAAATAACAAGGAACAGTGAAAACAAAAAAACAGGCAGGTCCATTCCTCAACTGAAGAGATGTCTTTTGTTTATTCAGTTTGTCTTAAATATAAAACATGCACCTATTAAATTTACTCTAAGTCTACAAAATCAAATTGAACTGATTTGATTGATTCCACATCTTTAAAACTGTAAATGTCTAACCTGCTTTCATCTAATGCACCTTGATGCAAATAGACTAAAGTAAGTAAAACACCCCAAACCTCTTGCAAATCTGTGTAACTGTATGTTAACATAAAGCAAGACGAGAAGTCAGAGCTTTGTGGTCACACATGATGGGGCACACACCCTGCCAAGCCCTGCCAACAGGATTTGAGAGAGCAAGTGGGAAGAAAATGGAGCAGAGGAAATATACCCTTTGCCTCTCCTGGGCATGTAAGATTAACTGCATACCCCCACATACCAAGCCAAACTGACAATATTTGTTAAAAATTAAAACAAGTTTTAATGAGAATTTCCCCAGGCATTTAAGCAGTTCCAACTGTATTTCTATAATTGTTTTCTGTCTGCTGGTTGAAGTCAAGAGTTTTAAACTGCCCTAATCATAAGGCAGGCTGATTCCCACCACAGCTGCTGTGGTTCTGCCCTTCCTCATCTTTCCTGGCAAGAAGTTTCTGTTCTCTTCCCCTACTAAAGCCAGCCTGAGTTAGTCCTTTCCGAGGCTGAAAAACTACAAACGAATTTCACACTGAAAAGTCATCACAGAACAGCTACAGCAACAGCACCTGAGCAGGGACCTCAACCCCCGTATGTGCACAAATTCTCATCTCTGCCTTTCTGCAAGTTAAATCCAACTATACATTTCCCAAAAGTGATACATGATTAAAACACTAAGTAAAACCAAAGACTGATGGTCCCGTTACACATGAACGAATATAACCAAAGAACAGCCGTACATACTGAATCAAGTCAGAAGACTACCTATTCCAGCATCCAGTCCAACAGGACACTTCACTATATTCCACCTTTGCCATTATATCTGGGGATGCATTTCAGAAGCCAGACTGAACTTTAGTCTCAGGCACTACTGCCAAACAGATACAGACACATTCCTGAAGAGGAAATGCACCAGTTCCATAAACTGTCTGCCAAAATAATGTGACTGCACACAGCAGCAGCAGGACCAGGACAGCATGCCTAGCCTGAGGAAGCAAGAACTATCTTCCAGCGAGATCACCAAATCTTCTGAAGAAAACGCACCCAAGCATTACCCCAGATCAGAACTTAATAAGGAGGATTTAATGTGCACAAAAAAAAAAAAAAAAAAAAAAAATCGATTTTAGTCAAACTACATGCACTTTCCAGGAAGTGTCAGTGAGACAGATAAATGGCAAAGGTGAAAAGTTTTGTATTGACCTGTGCCAGCCTAAGCTGTGACAGCTGCATCCCTCTCACCACATTCCTACCCTCTTTCGAGCAAACATTCGCATTCATGCGACCACATGGTGTGCCACTTCAGAGAGCTGAGCCAGCTGAAAGCTAACCTACCAGAAAAAGCTATCCATTTTCTTTTTTGCAAAATTAACCCTCTGTGCTGACTTCCTGCTTGGTCACACAGGCAGAGGAACACATGGCTGGAGTCACGGAAGCCCCAAAAACAGCACTGGCTCAAGCTGCCGCAGAACTGTGGCATGGACAAACTGCTAACTGACACTGCAAACCTCAGGTACACTGCAAACAAGAGTGTGGCATTAAGTGTAATTCCAGTCTGCAACGAAAGCAATATCACACTCTTTAGACTCCAGTCACCATGGCATCCACTACGATATATCAGGACAGCCTGAGGGACTGTTTCACAAACCAGCTCTCATCTCCCTTTCTCTTTGTTGGAGTTCCTTTTACTAAAGGGAATGGGAACACCAGGCTGCCACCTGCAGAGGACAGAAACGGAGTTTAGATCTTTTAACAGAACTTTGCACGTGCCTATTTCCAGAGTGAGAGGAGAAGACAACGTCGAGACTTTCGAGAATTATATTGCTTTCCCTTTTCTGAACTCCAGCAGAGGTCCCCAGTCCCTGCACAGCTGCAGCACCGCCACTGCTCTGGGACACAGCACCCTTTTTAACGGGAGCCTCTTGAAAGTCAAGAATGCCTGCTATGAAACAGTTATTTATATTGAGCTTTAGCACAGTCCGGTGACAAAGAACTGTGCCCTTGTATTTAAAAACCCTTCAACTGATGCTTCATCTTGTGCAGAAGCTTAGCTACAGCCTTTTAGCTGACCCTCACTCCTTTCATGGAAAACGTTCCAAACACAAAGGGTGCAAGGGGCAGCCTCACAGGGCCATGCTGCAACCACCCACCCAGAGAAGCCTTCTCCTCTCTGCATCACCTGCACAGAGCCAGAGCTTGGGCTGGGTCCGAGAAGACCCTACCCCACACTCACGGGCGGACAAACCTGCGCCAGCCCAGCGGCTTTCGGCAGCACTGAACCCCACGCCGCCGCACTGCAGCAGGGGGATTAGGCGCTGGCACCAACGTCGAGCGCGCAGAGCCGCCCAGGGACGAGGAGCAACAGGTGAGCACGGGACTGCGCGGCGGGGAAGGCGGCCGGCCGGCGGGCCGGGGCAGGCGGCAGCACCAGCTCGGCAGGGGACAAGCGGGAAGGCGCCTCAGGCAGCCGCTCCTCGCCCGGCCGCGCAGCGCCCCCAGGCACCGGCGCCCCGCCGAAGGGGCGACCCTCCCGCCCCAGCCCGTCGCGCACCTTCCAGC
>VYZV01009723.1:0-23473 GCA_013401275.1 Pandion haliaetus | reverse complement strand
ACCTAAAACTGCATGTTTATGGTTACACTTGAATTTACTGTTAGTTATTTCAGTAACTCATGTCAAGATTGCAAAAGCAAGGACGAATGCTGATCCTGTTTCTAGCTGGTTTTAATTAAAAAATAAATACATAAAATACTCCAATGTTCTTCATTATAATAATTGCACGATTGCCATAGGGAACCTCTGTTTCTCCTTCCATATATGAACAACAGTTGTTATTTGAAAGCCTAGAGTTGTGAACAGCTCCAACACACTAGCTTCTAACAACTGTGGTAAGCAAAAAAAATAAATAGGTTTGGCATTGTATCTATGAACATGAAAACCACCAGCTTTCATACTGTTCACCAAGTCATTCTGATAAGCTAACAATTCAGTGGGTGTCAGTTAGGAGCTACAACAATATAGAACACAATAGCCCTGGCCAGTCTTGCAAATTATTGCCTATATCACAAGTCATATTTATGGTGCAGATATGGAGGGGGAAAATACCGAAAATAATAATTCTCATTATTACATATCACATTACATTGTAAAGCCAGTTCAAACATCATCACATACATATGACTATTAGACTAACCAAAGTGTTAACAGTAGGTGTTTGGAATAAAATGCCAACTGGAAGAAGTAGAAATTGGCACTGCCTGAGAATTTAGACATGCAAGGAATCAGCTTCAGCAGAAAGACGACCTACTGTATTCCTTCAGTAATGTCGAACTATGGAGGTGACTGAAGGCTGAGACAACATTGGCTCTAGGCAGCAGGATGTGTATCTACTAGTGTTGCATTAAACTTTTCTGGAACGAAGCTGAATCCTTCAGCTGTGCAACAGTGAAACAGGATGGGAAATCTGTAAAGATGGACATAACCATTGAAACTGTAGATTTCCTTTACTGTCCTATCTTTGCTGACATTTTGATACAATGTGTGGCTGGGTAAGTATTCTTAAAAATAGGTTGATGATCTCTGGAGTCAACAGGAAGATAGAAAAATCTGCCAGACCCTGCCAGATACCTCCAAGAGGAAAATGTCTTCTGATTGCCTAAGTAGTTATCTCAACATCCTAAAGCATGTATCTCCTATGTTGAAATTACTAGATGGGAAAACAGATTAAGTAAAGGAGACATGATATCTTAAAGACCTTTGCAAAGGCTTAAGCTCAGCTAGGGATCAGGGATACAGGGGATCAAGTCAGCACTCTTCTTATTCCAGCTAACCCATCATGGGGCTTTCCGAAGAGCAAGGGCTCTGTTTTCTTTCTCGGATTGTTCTTTGTTCATAGACCCATCCAGTTCCCTGTTCACTAACACAGGTGAGCTTGTCTCTCGTCTTCTTTTGTGACTTCAGCTGCTGCATTCTCAGTTATTTCAACCATACTATTTAGGTATTTAGAGCCCCTAAGCGTATGAAAAAGAATCCTCTGGTTTTAAATTTTAGGCAAAGTTAAGGTTCAGGTTCAGTAAACCATAAAATTTCTCTTTTTTTTTTTTTTTTTCTCCTGCTCTTTGCAGAAATGTGGTAGAAGATACAAAAGATCCCAACTGTCATAGTAAAGGATAAGGACAACCATATTCTAAAACCTGGCTGAAGAGGAGCTATATTGGCAAACTTCCCCCAACACTTTCCCTGACTTGTCCTACCCTGCAGTCCTACAGATAAATATGTAATACCTAAAGAGGAAACCACAATTGATGGCACATATGCAGCCAGTATATGTGAAACTTTGTATTCCCTTCTCTTCCATAGATGCCTGACTCAAAAAGGCATTTCCTGAAACAATCCAAAAACTACAGCTCAACAGGAAAAAAGTTTCTTCCTCAGGGACTCTCTACTCCTGCCCTGAGTCTGATTAAAACAGCTCTATTTTCCTACTCTCCAAAAAGGAAGCAAAATGAAGGGTCTTACGCACGCAGTAGCCAGTATGAGGTCCCTGCAGGCTACATCAAATATTTTCCTACCACTATCTACATTAACCAGTGTCGGAACGCTGGAAACCGTATGAACCCTGAAGTCTTGCCTAGAGCTTAAGCCACCTGCAATGCTTCCAAACTTTTTAGTTCAATATGATCCTGCTAAGTACTGTTTTGCTGATGTAATAGGTCATAAAACAAGGCAGTTTTGCTTTTTCCTATATTTAAAATTTCAAGTACTTTGAACTACTACACAGCCTTCCTCCTTAAAATCAAACAAAACAAAAAAATCCAAAAACATTCCCAATGATTTTAGCAGGATAACTCAGAAGAAGTGCTTACGAGAGAAAAGCTACAGCATTTGGCCCAAAGGGCTTTGAAAAAAAAGGCAAGAGAAAGATGGCCCAGCTGTAAATCCCTGTTTTTTTTTTTTTCTCTCAAACTTAAGTCGGCACCACTGCTGGGTGCACAGAGATTTAAAGATCAGACCCAAACCACAAAGACAGCACTGTGTCAGTTAACTGCCCCCAGTCCCCTTCTCTGTCAATATATAATAGCAACTGAGTAAGTGATTAATCAGGACAGATAAACCACATGCTGGCTTGAAACATGTTCCTACTTCATTGGTACTGAAACCGCCTACCTAATCCGTAAGAATTTACCCTAACCAGCTAGCATGCAGCATCGGAGAACTGAGCAACCTCCTAAAATTCTCATGAAGATATTTCACAGTTGGAGTCAGCAACATGATCACAAAGAGAAACTAGCATAAAAATTCATACTCCTGTCAATATTTTAGAGATCTCAGCATGAGCATTTACAATAATTGATTTCAGTTTTGCTGAAAAGTCTATTCATAAATCAAGCAAAATTGTTCCATTCATGGAATCCAATAAGAGAATATTGTTTGCCAGTGTTACCGGGGGAACGGGAGTTCGTTCTTATTTCAGTGACAATGCCAATATCCTCATGCATACGGAGCAAAATGCACATCTACAAACAAAAGCCGGAAGCGCTCCTACAGTGAATTCTTAAAATCTTGTATGACCTAGATACCATAGGAGTAGGCAATACTAGCATAATACGGGGTGTTCCTTTGTTGGGTTGGGGTTTTTTTCGTTCATTGGTCATTTATTGACTGGGAGTGACTTGAACATTTAAGTGACTCCATGTTCTGGGTCTGGTTGGGATGAAGTTAATTTTCTTTATCGAAGGCTCATATGGTGGTCCTGTGGTTTAGATCTGTGATCAAAACAGTGTTGCAGCTACTCCTGAAGAGTGCTTGCACAGCATCGAGGCCTTCCCTGTTTCTCACTCTGCCCCTCAGCAAGGCTGGGGGAGAACACGGCTGGGACAGCTGACCCCAGCTGACCGAAGGGATACTCCATACCGTATAACGTCACACTCCTCAATAAAACTGGGGGGCAGTTCCTCCAAAGTGGCTGCTGCTTGGGGACTGGCTGGGTATCAGTCTTCTGGTGGTGAGTGAGTGCTTCTGCATCACTTGTTACTTTTTCTTTCACTTATTAAATTGTCTTTACCTTGACTCACTAGAGTTTGCTCCCTCACTTTTTCCAGTCCAATTCTCTCCCCCTTCCTGCTGGGGGGTGGGGGGGAACAAGCAAGTGGGTGGGGGCTCAGCTGCTGGCCATGGTCAACCCACCACACACCATGACTAAGTAATTCCCCCTAACATCACCAACAGTAATAAGAGAAAAAAAAGTTTGTAATGCAAGAGATTGGGTCAATGGCAGCAACACCTGAGGACACTTGTTCATTACAAAGAAGAGAAATAGTGAGGCAAAAGCGCAGCCCTTTGAGTCTGAGACAAGTAATCCACTAAGGTTCCATGCCAAAACAGACTGTTTATTACTACTACTTTAAATTTAAATTGCAGGCTGATTCATGCTGACTACTCTTAATGTTTCCCGTGGCTCTGAACCTGAAGGAGGATAGACAGTTCTGGTATTGGTGTAATCTCAAGACTAATCTACTTCCTCACTAATTCCTACAGTTAAGGAGCTTACTTATATGTATCATACTGAATTGCACAGATCCTCTTTGCCTCACGTCTCACTCTTTTATTAGAGCCAGACAGCAGAATGCGTACTTCCAAGCCCCATACAACACTGTGCAATGTACCTCCAGACTAACCTTCAGAGACACAAACAATGTCTAGCAGCTAGGGCTGCACAAGGGAACCAAGACAGCAGCCACTCTAGGACTCCTTTCATGGCTGTATCCCTTAAACGGAGAGCTGGTAGGTAGAAGAGCACAAAGTCTCCTCACTTGTTCACTACATGCTGAAGTAGGGACATGCAGGGGTAAGGATGTCTTCTTTTTTTAAATGGCTGGATCCACCTCCCCCAGCCTGAGATGAGCATGACAATCAAACATTTCCTTAGCATTTTCCTGAAGAGCCAAGGTGTGTCTGCCAGTAGAGTGACTGCCATGCTTGTCTCTCTCTCCACGTACAGTGTCCTGCTGCTGTGATATTGGCAGAGCTGTCTGGTGGATGGGCAGAGCACTGAGCAGTACTCCTAACAGGAACTGCGGCTACTTGTCTCTTCACTCCTTTTGCTATGGGCTTGTGAATACAGCCCAAGCCCTACAAAAAGGACCAAATCCCACATCAGGTTCCTTTGTGGTAAAATGAGCTCAGAATCCATCCTTTTATAGGTGAAGTTGGGATGTTGTACTCTCCTCCGTAAGTGCATTATTTTACATTTATCCACACGAATTTTTATCATCCATTACGTTGGTTTTTTGGCTTCATACAATCTATACAGTATTTTGAGACCCTAAGACAGCCCCACAAAGAATGTTGCAGTATGGGAAGCTCCCCCAACATACTTCATGGCCGAGAAAGATGAAAAAAAACCCATAGTTTTTCTTCACTTTCTGTAGCAGTTAGCATGAGTTATGCCTAGACAGGGTAGCTGTTAGCATGAGCCAGTAAATGTTAACCAGCTATTTACTGTGGCAAAAGCAGATGAAATATAGTCAACCACTTGTCCTGAAGAACAGAATAGCTTTTGTGTGCTAAAGAAAACAGATAGCCATGCTATGCAAACAGCCTGTTGATCATCAAAAAGTGCAAACATGTCCAGAAGTATCTGGAACAAGCAGACCGTGAGCGGCAACAGCAGCAACCACAAATCTGAATAAGATCACCATCTGAAAGGACTACTCACCAACATGGTATTGCCTGCCCATTCCTGTAACTAGGGATACTTAACATTGTGGGAAACCAGAGTACAAAAGAGAGAGGTGAGAACCAGAATTTGGGACCATCTCACCAACACTCAGAGGACCCGAGAGCAACCAGAGAGCATCCAGGAGGCCCCATGAGCCCACACCAGGACCACACACAGCCCAGCTGGAAACACGGGGCTGACCCACCTGCCTTCTCTCCTGGACTTCGCTCTCTCCCCCATGGAAAAGGGAAGGTGTGTGAGGAACCAACCTGCACAGTTTTTCTCCTGGACCAAGTCATCTCTCCCACGGAACAGCGAATTCATGTAATTCTTAAAACTGCGTATACATGTGATGAAGGTGTTTTGGTATCCAAATCCGTTTAGCCTCCATAGTGGCATTTGGTCTTAAATGCCAACAATCTCTAACTGTCCCTACTCACTACTAGCCCTACAGACTCGCGGCCAAGCTTCTTGCTCCAGATATGAAAAAGCCTTCATTAACTTTTTATGCCTTTTCTTGTTTCTTAAGCTTTTTCTCAACTGCTTATTATGTTCTTTACATTTATCCTGCCAAAGTGCAAAATCCTTTCTGTTTCTTACATGGGAACTCCACCTCAGCACTTGATTCTGCTGGATACCCATGCCAGCTTTCTTTGCCTTTCTTGTAGTACTCAGTTGTTCACCACTCCAGAGTAACGTCCTTCAGGTAATCTCTGCGCCTCCTTCAAAGAATTAGTCCTGTTACTGACCACTTTTAGCTTCCTTGAGAAATGTTCTTTCCACATGACCTGATAGAGCTGAGCTCACTATCGTAGATACTTTGACTCTGCCAATTTCATCAGCGGAGGAAAAATTAGATTACAAGTGGGCTAGTACCTGCTTTCCTGACAATAGGTTTTCATCGTATATACTTTTAAAACTGAGCGGTTTACTGCTCCCAATATACTGCTTCTAAAGTCATATCTGTACAGTGCTTTGCATTTTCTGTGCTTGTTATAGTAAGTCCAGTTCACTTTCTCCCTCCTCTCACCTAATCAGCAGCTTAGTAAAGTCACAGTTGAGCAGTGGTGAGTGAAGATATTTTAGTTAATGTCTATAAGAAAAATAAATTTTCATTTTGTATAAACAAATAGAAATGTATATGAATTTTCTTCTTCTATAAATAAAATAAACTTTTTTTTCATAAGAAAAATGTACAGCTTTTAGATCAGAAGACACATGAAATGTTCATATGAAAGCAATGGTAAGTATAGTGCTATGAAGTCTGAGAGAAGACAAAGTAACATGTTATCGACACAGTTCTGCTTTGGGACATACATGGATTTAGTACCAATGCCATGGTTTCCTTTGTGTGCATGACTGCTCATAAAACTGTAACTCCTAAAATACTGACAAGAGAAGGGAAATGTATAGCTGAAATTATAAGTTTACAGAAGCATAAAGAATAAAATAAAAACTTCTCAGCTAAGTAAACATGAAAAATAAACTACTTCTGCGACCAAAAGCAAAACAAACAAAAAGTTAAACCGTTCATAAGAGATGGCACATTTGTAAGGATCTGCCTAGTTTTGCCACAAAAGTCAACAGCATTCCTGACACCGCGTGCCTCTGAGATGCCAGAAAACTTGGTCTAATTTATTTCCCCTACCTCATTATCTTAAAGTGGGGGTATAAGGAGTGTTTCTGTATCAGCCAACACAGCACTCTAGAGAAAAGAAAATGCTACTGTTCCCTTTTTACAGAGTGCAGAGGCACAAAGAGGCAAAGTATCTCACTTAGGTTACAACAGAAAACTAAAGCAGATCAGAGTCGAATCCAGCTCTCCCAAGAGTCAAACTTTTTTGATCTATATGACAGTATGTACAATTTAATGGAGAAAACAAAACAGAAATTCCATCAGTATATTCCTAGCTATTTTTCTAAACTGCATACAAAGGAATATTTTATGTGCTCCCGAGCACGGAATCTGGATTTTCATAGAAATAAATGCTGAAAGAAATCTCTGCTGACACATCCAACTAATAAAATGCATTAGAAACACAATCATAAAAAAAGCCAGCAGAGTAGAGACCCGTCTCTGGATCTCTGCCTGCCAGAAAGCAGAAGCAGTAGTCCTCGCATTAATGTGTAATTTTTTACAAAGTATACTTTACATACACAAACCAAGTTTGAAAGTTTGGATTTAACTGGTATGCACTTAAATTGACAATGACAATCATTATGACAATGTGATGACAACTCTTCTAAATCTGTTTGGTTGAAAACCTATAGCCAGATGTTGTGGAATTAACTGAGCAGTTTACAGTAAAGTACATAAAATAAGAGGTTATATGTCCACTTGTATGTTGTGTCTTGTGACTTAGAGAGAACAGTCATTTGCATTTTCTTTTCAGTTAGCCTGTCTGAGAGTTTGGAAATTACTAATCCCCTCACATAGCTGTTCAACCAAACCCAGTGTCCCTACATAGTACATATCTTCTACCTTAGTTTCTTTCTATCCAAAATAATATTATCCAAGAGATAGCTAATTGACAGAAAAATATAAAAATATGTGTGTTTAAGATGTATAAGACTGTAATTAGTCTAATAGTTTCAGTCTTCATTCTGTCACACTAAAAGGGTATCAATTTACAGTGTTATCTTTATACACATGTTGAGCACATTCTTAAAACGTATCAGATAGGAACACATCACTTGCCAGACTTATAATAGACTGGCTGTATTAAATCTTTCCTCTTCTTCCTGTTTTCAACACATCAAGGTGGATAACCTGTTAAACGATAGGAAAAATTGCTGGGGGAAAAATACAGACAAACCTAAACCTTTGCCTAAGTCCCTCAGAGCCAACTGTTTTAAGGGTCATTGAAGTGTTCCTGCGCACCTTCACCCACCAGCTGGGAACTTCTCATCCTTTGATCCTTCCAGATAGGGGACTTTTTCACATTTTGTTTCAGGAAACTAATTGATCTGGAATGTACAAAATAAAATCTAATGAATGTCCTAATACTTCAAAAAGACTACAAAGCGTACTTAAGACCAAAGAGTGCAACACAACATATAGCATATTAAGCATCAACAGGAACACTCAAATCAGCATATAAAAATAGCGGAGAGAAGTTAGTAACTGTAAGTGGTAGTCACAACGTGCAAGGTAGGAAGTGCAGAAAATGTTCACTTAAATATTTTTGCCGCTAATTGATAAAAGATGGTAAACAGTCTAACATAAGGATTCTGCTGTTGCTTAAGAAGAAAACACACAACATTTCTGCAAACGCAAGCTGAATAGACTGAAGAGTCAGGGAGACTCAGACTGATGGCTTGAACTGTGTTTGTGAGGAACGTACATCATGTCGTGCTTATCCACAGCCATTTGCCTACAAGACCACAAGTGAAAAGTAACCTCACCTGGCATCAACAGACCACTCAAGGGGTTCTTGTAACAGTGAAGTGCCACAGTAACTCACCTAAAGAAATGGTCCCACAGCACTATCTGAAGCTCAGTCAAATTTCTTATTTCAATGTCAAGGATGTGTTGACTGAAGAGCCACAAACATCCCTAGAAAGGAGATTACTAGACCGTTTTTGAAGTGAGGATAAACAGCTGAACTTACATAGCAACATTACATTGGCCTTTAATTATGATTACTTTTTTATTGCACCTACAAGTATTCCAGGCAAGTGAAGTTAAAATAATTTTCTTAAAAAGCCTAAAACTAGGGCCTTCTTTTACAATACTGTAATATCACTGTCTTTTCTTAAGGGCCAGTTTACTTTGACAGGACCTATCAAGAACATATGCCAGAACACAATTTGGTTCCTAAACAACAGGCCCATTATTAAAGGGTATGCTAAGGTATCAGAAACAATAATCAAGTTGTAGTGGCAGCTAGGCATAAGAAGCAAGTCAGCTCTCCCCTCAGTAACCTGAGTTTAAACCAGCTAGTTGCACAGAACTGGAAACTGCCAGTGACTTATATGTACTAGAATTTTATTATATACCGTGTCACTCTATTTTCCTAAATCAAAAGTTACTAGTGGTGACACAAAAGACATTAATATATTTGATTCAGTACATATCCTCCAGCATCTACTTTTCCATTTATTGTAGCCCTACAAAGATACACTACTTCGGGGGCTTTGTGTTTTTTTAAACACTCCCTCATGGATTGACTACTTCCATAGCATTCTATCCCACTCTCTACGCAGATCGACTTCTTTTAACCATTTCCTCTTTTCAGATTATTATTTTCAAACAAGAACTATTGCCCAAGTCTTCAACAGAATTGATGCCAAAATACTGCAATGTGCAAGTCCTTAAAATTGCCTCGCTGGGTAAACTGGAGCAGTATAACGACTGCTGTCCCCTGTTTTCATTGTGAGGTTGATTGAAGACACCACTGGATTTCCTTGCACTGTCAAGTGGCTGCAACAGCAGCAACATCCACTCAAAGCAGATACATTTCACTGCACCTGCAAAGATGTGCACACTATTGCTTAAAGTTATACACATTTTCCAATGTCTGTTTTGGCTGTCTACGTACACACTGTATGAATGTATTTACAGGATGCTCTGATCTACTTATATCTACAGAATCTAAATTGTATATATGATTCTATTTACAAGCTCATCCTGTCAATTTGCGTATCATAACAGAAAATCCAGTTTCTTTATCCTAAAAAAGCTTGCTCAAGTTAAGGGAACTTCGCGTTCAGGGATGTACTGCCAGAGACACATCCAGTGATACTGGGAAGGAGGCCAAGGACATGGGCAGGAAGCCAAGAGGGAAGGTGTCGCTCCTCCTTGTGCCTCCTTTCCTCTCCCACCCTCGACCAAGGTGAGAGGTGCTGCCTCCCAAAACGGAGCCGGTGCGGAGGGGGAAGGTGCGCAGTGTGGACCTGAGACATCACAGCATCTAGGAAAGCGGTCAGCAACAGCGGGGAGTCAAGTTTGCTGGAAGCAGTTTTCAAAAACCGCTCTAGTGGAATTCACTTAGGACATAAAGCTGGTGAGAAAGGTTCACAATTTTCTTTCCAGCTTCCTCTTTTAGTTACAGGCAGAGCTAGCAGTGCTTAGCACTTCTCATTTTAAGATCCTATTTTGAGCCACTTACACTTTTCACAAGCTCACTGTTTGGGCTGAAATACTCCATCCAAGCAACTGTCTCATAATTAAGCACACACACTCCCCCCACCCTCCCAATCTTAAACAGTTCAGGCATTTCCAAGAACCGTATTTCTGGAAAGTATCTTTTTCTGTTTGCATTATAAAAAAGTCCCTCAAAAAAGTGGAATCTCTGGAAGTGGTTATGTTCTACAGGGCAAAATTACTATTTGTATTTTAGAAGCATCTAGATCCTTCAACTGCAGCTGAGGATCCCCTGGCCTACGGACTGTACAAATTCTAGACAAGGCAAAAATATCATAAAAATGTAACACACGGATCTCTACTGAATTCAATATGCTCAATCAAACAAGCACAGAATTTAACATACGCGACTACAAAATAAATTATTCAAAAGCATTATTCGGAAGTTATTTGATACTGTTATTTGATAAGAGATTTGGGGCTTAGTCCAAACATGCACAGGAAAGAGAAATTCAGCTAGAAGATTTTACTAGCCTGCAATAAAGCCAGCTAGGAAGAGCAGCAGATATTAACAGTTCTGAAGCCCTCTCATACACTTTACACTGACTTACGAGCTGAAGCAGTTCGAACTTCATGATCTCTTGATAGCCACTTAATAATTAAGATTGTTTCCCCCCTCACCCTCCACTTCAAAACAAAACAAAACACCAAACCCTCCACAACTCTTTAAAATCATTAAAGAATCACTTAAAATCATTTAAAATGTTATTGTTCTACAATCTGCAAGATTTACCAAATGAAAATACTAGACACAAAGACTGTACAAGGCCAGAAACAGCTAATCATTTGCTGTATTCATGATTACCCATTTCCTTTATTAATGGTGTTAGAATTTGCTAGACATGTTTGAATATACAACCCCAAAAAGAACAGTTATTCTAATGAATCCTCTTGACTTAACACTTAGTACACTGTTGCCGACCAAAGACAAATCTTAACGACGCAGATGTCTGTTTCCTGTCCTATACCTTAAATCATCAGGTACATTCGATATATTGAGCTGATCCAGTACTGCTTTCATTGTTCAGCTACAGGCAATCTTTGAACACTAAGCATTATTACTATCACCTTTAGCCCATGAGTTCAAGTTGGGATTTTAGAGGTACTTATGAATTACATGAGTTTTCTACGAAGTACTCTCAATTCCACTGCTAGAAGAAAGAACTTGCTTTCAATTACTTTCTGAAAGAAAAGAAAGAAGTAATACTTCAGATTTCATCTGATTTAATCCGAAGCGGATACAAAGTCATATATCTGACCTGTCCTGAAGAGGACTCGCATATTGCCAAGGGAGAAGAGAGGCACGTACCCAACATCAATCTGTTGGGTCTAGATAGTAATCAAGAAAAAGAAGCAAAAGAAAAGGAAGTTCCAGAACACGTTTGGAGATTTATCTCACACACATCACTTCCACAGTTTCCGCAGAGTGGAAATTATACCTACCCTGCTTAAATATATCTCTGGCCCATGAAATAGAGACATTGCATGTGGATGAGCCTATGTTTCTTACCATTGATTAGAAAACAAAAGGCAGAATTAAGCTTAAGAGAAGTATGAGCACTTCCTTCATTAATTTAGCTCTTAGTGTATTGGAAGAGTCTTGTGGCCCAAGACGAAATGCTGCTTCACTGTCTTTTTTTGACGCCTCTGAGGTTGCCATTAGACTCCAGCACTGAAATAAGAAGGGAAGTAATGTCTCCTGCGAGATATCCAGAGAAGGGGAAGATGAAGAAAAAACACACACACACACACAAAAAACCCAACCCCAAACCAAGCACCACCACTCCGCCACCCCCTGCAAACAACCCACTCTGTGTACCTAGAAAAATAGAGAGAGACTTATGTCACTGACTTCATGTTTCCAACGAGTCATGACGCCAGGTACGTATCTGTGCTTCGGGCTCCAGCTGGGATGCATTCCAAAATGCTATGCAGAAATGGAGATTTCCATCAGCTACCAACAGCCCTGAGATGGACTTAAGGAATTTAAGATAAACTTTTTTTTGTTTGGGCTCACTTCTATTCCTCCAAGGTGTTTGAGAAGGGAAACACGATACAGAACGAGTCTAGGTACAGAGATTTGCAAAATAAGCATATAAAACCAGTTGTCCAGAAAGAGCTAGCTGCCTATATTCTCCTCCTAGTTAGCAGGGTAAAACAGGTGCTTCTGCAGAGTGATTCATTCTATCACAAGACAAGCTTCTAAGGCAGACAGGATGACTCATGTTTGGGGAGAGGAGGAATCATCTCTATTACCTGTAGCGGGTGCCTAGGCAACTATTTTAAACTCAACGAGTACCTTTTCAGGTAGCTAAAATTAGGTAAGATGAATTGCATCTCAGATATAGAATAAATATACCAACAAACAAGCTCATCAGGGAAATGCTATATAATCAGAAGGTTATTCAAAACTTCTTCTGGAAAGAGGAGTATAAATATCCAGTAGTAGAAATTGTCCCTGACATGAAAACATGCAAGCTTTTCCTATACCTTTTCTGTTTCATACACAGAATTAAGTATCATAGGAGATTTCTTCACACATTATTTTCAGCAGAAATGTATGTGCATGCAAATTCAGTACAAAAATAATTATGCAAAGTATGCAGCGTTTATGATAGAGTTGATCGTTTTTTTCCTTTTGAAAAGGAGATGATATAATACTCCTCCAGTGCAAGGGAGGAAGATTTATTCCAGACTAGAATCCCTTACAAAAATGACATTATTTTTACCTGTTCTTTAGTTATGTCTGTGTATTAAAATATAAGAACTCAATCAAGTGAGTGCTGAATGACAATATGAATAAATCCTGTTCTCCGTAATTTTTTTTAAAAACATGATTTTGTTTTTAGCTGAGAACTTGGGTACTAATAAACATGCAAGTAAGAAGGTGGATATTAATAAATACGCAAGTATAAAATGAACAATGATCATACAGAATTAATTATTCAGGTCAGAAGGGACCTCAGCACGTTTTGTTGTCCAACATCCTGATCAAAGCAGATGATCAGGATGATCTGCTTCAGCTAGATGATCAACCTTCAAGACCAGGTTGTTCAGGGCTTTGTCCAGCCAGCTCTTGAAACACCCAAGAATGAAGATGCTACAGTCTCTCCAGGCAACCTCTTTCACTGCTTAATTACACTTATAGTGAACTTTTTTCTCCCTTTAAGTCAAGTCAAAATATCTCCTCTCACTTAACGAGCCAACCTGCAGCCATACACCTCAGTGAAAGAGCCTGCCTCAGTCTTCTTGGTAACTTCCTCACAGATACAAGAAGGTGGCTCCCAGGTGTCCCTAAGCCACCTCTTTTCCAGGCTGAACAAGCACCATTTCTCAGCCTCTTCTCACAAAGAAGCAAGTGCTCCTGCCACTGACCAACCTGGGGTTCCTCTGCTGAGTAAAAGTGAATAAACTTTTCCCTTAATCTACTGGCTGTGCTCTTATTAACGCTGCGCAGGATGCTGTTGGCTGCCAAGGCATCCTGCCAGCTCACGTACAGGTTGCTGTCTACCATGACCTTCAGGTGTGTTTCAGCAGAGCTGCTCCCCAGCCAGTGAGTGCCGTGGACGTTTCTCCATCCCAGGCTCAAGGCTAAGTTATTTGCCTAATTTCACAAGGTTGCTGCCAGCCCTCTCCTCAAGCTTGCCTGAATGGCAGCCAGGCCTCCAAGTGCTTAGACCACATCTTCACAATTTGTTGTCATCCACAGACTTGACGAGAGTGCCTTGCATCTCCTCCTCCATGTCACTGATGATGAATTAAACAAGACAAGGGCACAGGATACACCCCAGGTCTGAAGACCCAGCCAGTTTTTCGGCCATCTAGTAGACCACTCATCTGGGATGTAATGTCCCAACCTGGATGCAAGGATGCTGGGGCAGCCTGTGCCAAAGCCTTTCTAAAGTGCTTCATTGAAAGTTTTCGGGTAAGCTACAGAGATATTACATAGGATAGAAGGTCTCTTTGTGAAGTCACTAACTACAGAAGGAAGAACAAAAAACAGTCAAGAGAGAGTTAAGCTTTTCCTATAGAAACCACTGACAGATTCCTGGAGATAGCTGGGTTGTTGAACAAATTCATACTGCTCATTCCCCTTTCTGGATTGCAGGTGGTGATGAAAGTTGCTGATGATGCTAAATTGTAAGTATTACAGAAAATGGTCAGTTAGGGAGAACTGCAGAGGACATCACAAGACTGACTGGGCAATAAACAGCAATAGTTCGCCTGCATCTTGAATATTGTGAGCAGCCCTCGTTCGTCTTCGTTAAAATGATACAGCAGAATTGGAAAGGCAGAGAAGGGTAACAGAGACAACTAGAGGCAAAGAATGACCCCCACATAGGGAACAAGGATACATGCCAGAACTCTTTGGTCCAGAAAGACCAAAGGCACTTGCCTTGTTCACATCTTCCTTTCTGATCATTTGTCTTTGGCAACTGTTAGGGGGAGGACAGTCAGATCCAATACAGCAGTTCTTCATTTTTTTAATGTTGACTTCTCCCAATACTCAATTCAAAAATAACTATGCTAAAGGTGACCATGGGTGTCTACTGCCGTTTGAGAGGCCTTTGGGTAATCCTGCCTGGACTCCAGGTGGCACTCCACAAGGAGTTTCTTGTAGGTCCTGTATCTGATCTGGAACTGCAAAAACTAGGGCTGTCTCAAATGGCACTAGGCACCTATGTCGAGGTAACTGAATTGAGCCCTCTGTTCCTAGAACACAGCGAAACAAGAGAAAAATGCCATATGAAGAGCTTACTACAGGTAAAATTTAGATATTTTTTTCATCAAAAAACATTGTTTTCACAGCACACACTGAAATCAGAGAAAATTTATTACACCAGAGCTTGCTACGGAAACCAGATATTTATTTTTACTCCATGCTGTGGAGATACAGAATGGACTTGGTGCATAACCAAAGGAGCACTGCAACCCCTCAGTCGTTGCAAGTTAAATGAGATTTAAGCAATAAACTACGGAAAGCTGCAAGGGCTCAAAACCAAATCTTACTAACCAAATGGACAAAAGCCCCATGAGCTCATGAACAGAAGTCAAATTCAGCAACATGAACATCAAAAAAAGAAAAAGTAACCTTCATACTGGCAAGCACGTTGACTTAACTTCAGCACTATGCCAGTGATAAATTGATCTGTTGTGAGCAAGGAGGCAAAATGATGTCTATGAAAGTAAATTTTTTAAAGGGTCTGACAAGGAATGAATATAATTTTGGAAAGATCCCACACAGTTATACACTTTGCTAGATTAATAATTTAGAATTATTTTTTATACAAACCATGTTGCTTAAACAAAACAAGAATATTTGTAAATTCAACTTGGAAAAATACTATTTAAAAATTGCGCTTCACGTCCTAAGTTATTTTACTAAACCTCTGTAACTTAAAAGAACCACTTAAGACTTTCACTCTATCATTTTGTTAAAACAAATTGTTTTTTCCCTTTCCTATTTAGGCGTGAAATACAGCCAGCATATAGAAGCAGATCCTTGATCTACTAGGTGTTGCAAGTACACAGAAAGGAAGCAAAAAAGATTCCCAAACGCTCCATGCCCCAAGAATGTCAGAAGCGGCCAGCAAAATACTCAGAATTACTGGCAGGAAGCAATGGCGTGTGGCCAGAGCACACACTGGGTGAATCAAAGTTGTCTTCTTCAGAAGGGCTGGTGTTCAGGAGCTACAAGGCAAAACGCCATTACTGTCACATTAGACAAGCACACCAACTGGAACAATCGCACATTATTAAGCTCTATTTGAGCTGGTGGATGGGAACTGAACTCTTTCTGTGCAACAAATCCTTGACATAACTTTCTGTTCAATATTTTATTTTTGTGTTCCGGTGCAATTGCTTTTGAGACACATATTACAAGATGATATATATAATTAAAAAAAACCAAACAAACCACAAAATCAGGATAATGTCTGAAATTAGGACTGGATACCTTGAAACTAAGCTCCAAAACAAGAAATCTGCAGCAAAAAGAAGTGTAAATAATACTCACAATACTTAAGATTCTACTTTTACATCGCATATTCAGGGTAAGGGAAGTTATATGTACACAGAGTACAACTAACAAACTGATTGTACTATGTTATTCAGAATACAGATTTAAATTCATAGTTGTAATGCCAAAGGTTTCCTCAGAACTGAGGTTTTGCTCGACTACTTACATGAAGAATTTTTATACTAAAAATGATCATTCTCTGAGCACGAAGGTAATTGAGCACACATAACTTACACAACAGACTGTAGAAAACCAGAATCCTCATCATTTCTCTTTAAAACTCTGGCTGCTTTACAAAGCTTCTGCCTATCTGAGATAGCCCATACACACGCTACAAAGGAAGGCGCCGTGTTCACTGAGCAAGAAAACAGTTCTGTCTACAGTCAGTGAACCTGTGGCCTCTTGAAAAAGATTGTAAGAGAGGTGCATTGGGATCAACAGTGGTGCGCAATCTGCTGCCTGCTCTGTACTGTCCTGCACAGACATTCATCGACATCTGCCAACTGATACACGATGGTCAGCTAGATCCAAAGTGCTGGACTGAAAATAAAAGAGCACTCCATTATCAGAGCGTTGAAACATTCCATTTAATAAGAAATTCTCCTCCTGCACACGTCAGACATCTCAGTTAAAGGGAAAAAAAAAAAATTATCACAGACGCGATACTGCAATGATTTACACAGCTATGGAATTGGTACCGTATGAATCCTCTCTTCTGGAACTAAATTTCTCACTCGTGAACAGTCTGAAGTGTGAAAACAGGTACACCAAAAGACACATACCAAAGATGATGTGTAACAAAGATAAGTAGATGCAATGAAGCCTTATTATAAAGCTAAGCTTTACAAATGCCTATGTAAATGTTTTGTAATGCATTTAGAGATACACAGTGTTATTTTTTTCTTAATTGAATACAATTTGCAATGCGACACCACAATGTGCTGCTTCAAAACACCTTCCTTTTTTTGTTGGTTTTTGCGACTTCGTTAAGAAAAAGAGAAAACAAAACCCAGCCATTTTACCATGCTTATTATTTGCTTATTGGCATTGACAGTGCTTCCTTATCCTTTACAACTAGAAGCCTTGAAATCAGCTGGTTGGGCAGACTACATTGAATAGAAAAGAGAATTTTAGCAAAGCACACATAAAAACTGGTATATTGGAAAAAAGGAGTGATTTTGGAATGTCTTCTCTAATACTGACCTCCCAAAGCAACATGAAGCAGTTATCTTAGAAAAATATAAACACCACAAAGTACTGCAAATTGTGCAAAAGTCTTCTAAAGAAAGATTCTTCCCCAGATACCAGATTTTACTGTAAAACTTATTATACGCTTTTATTTTACATAGTGAATTCTGTGTTTCTGTGAACTGACAGAGCACCACACAAGTTTAGAAACCCTTCGTATACATTCAAAAAAGCCCACCCTTTGTCAGTAAATGCGTACCTGTATGGAGCAGCAGTTTTTCCAGTCCAGGCAGAGAAAAGTTCTGTTATGTGCAGAGTTAAGATTTGTGCAAATATTATCTGAACTTCAAACATCATATTTCTGCCCTGATTCTAAACTGTGCATTATATTTAATAGCATGTAATGATCCAGAAAACGTTGGTGTTCACAGCTATAAGAATAAAGCTTATCTCCAACATGAATAACAGCAACTAGATCTAAGGGAAACATGTCAGGAAATCAGTGCTATTAGAGATCAAGAAAAACAATACATAGCTCACTTGAAAAGAACTAACTAATGTGTAATTAGCAAAGATCATGAGAATAGCTAGTGAAGTCTAGGTTGTCAACAGTTATAATCTAATTTATTCATCAGATACTAAGACAAAAACATTACTGGACAGAAATCCATATCCTTCTGTATGCTGAAACTGTATTTCAGGAACCTAAAGGAAGTGCTTACAAAGTCAATTTTTGGTGAAAATCAATCAGTCCAGAGACTGTACAACTGTAAAGGAGTCCACCTGGGAAGTTTGTCAAGTCTGCTTGGAAACCATACACCAAATAAACCATTTACTTGAAGTAATACAGCACTTATTACCGCCGTGAGGTGACTTGCACTTAGTGTGCTCAACAGATTGGTAAAAGACAGAGAGAAATAATGAAATTACTAGTGACAGCAGCCAGTCATTTTGAAAGTTGCTAACAAGACCAGGCAGAGAACAGGACTGACCAGACCAATAAAGAATGCACCTTTTCCACCAAAGCTGACAGAGGCCTGGAAAATCGCCCTCCTACTGAAGAGAGAGCTGAAGCAGGATGCTGTTGAGGAATACAGCATCTGAAAACATTTTCTAGACTGTTAACCAAGAGACTGAAAGACAAATCAGAGAAGGAACAAGAAGCCATAGACGATGACCATGGTACATTGGCTCATAGCCCTCCCAGGCAAAGGATCCACAGACATTAACGCTGGAGAAGACCACTGAAGAACAGGGGTTTGTCTGTGTCCCTCCAACAGTGAGTAAGATTCACTTTCACAAAAGCTTTGGGTTCTGCTTTGATTCCCAAACATTCACTAGGCCAAGTATTTTCCCGGGGAAATGCTGAGCTGTGGTATGTTGGGTAGACATCCACCGTTACCATTCACTATGCAGCGAGAACCTCATTTACCTTTACTATAAGGATGCCAGTTTTCATGCATTCATCTTCAAGGAATATTTAATCTCTAAGTATCTTCTCAATGAAAAGAATTAAAACCATCCATGTCTAGTGCTTCAATTTAACCTTTTTGAAACATTTAGCACTTTCACACAGTTGTGAGGCACATCTGGTGAAATACAGTATATAAGAACAATGGTATTTCAGCTATCTACAGGAAATCACTTTCCTGGCTTATTTAGTGCAATGCTAGTATCTCCCTTTATCACCAAGACTGAGATCAAGCAATAATTTTCATTCTCCACCCTCTTTCACACCCTGGGGATATAGATGAGTCATGTAATTTGCACAAAAATCCATTTTCCAAGGTACCTTGTACAGACCTTACCAGTAAAGAAGCTTGGCTGGGAAAGAAGTATGTTCTGCTTTTTTGGTTTTTAATTACCACAAAATTACACTTCTGTGCCATAGCTGGAATTAAATGAGATTCACTGATTATTTATTTTACACTTTACAAAAAATAATTTCCTCTTTTTAGAACGGCTTCTCTATTATTACTTCATGGTTTGTATTTATAGAGCTTGTTCGGCTTTTGTTTGTTTTTTTTGTTTTGTTTCCCCTCCTACTTTTCTTCATATAAATGCAATTCTTCCTGCTTTTGATCTTCAATTGGCAATTCCTTATGCCACGGTGATCGCATGTTCTGTCTGTTACAAACCTATGTTTGCGAACTGCAGCCGAATTTTTTACTTTCTCGGGATTTAGCTGTACCAATGTCAACAGGTAATTTGCTTCATGAAGAAGTCCATTATCACCTTGTAGGCTAATAGTCCCTAATTAGTTCCATGATGCCCTTTTATGATCTCCCTTGCCTTGGCTGCCAGCTCCTGCATTGTGCCTTGCCCTCAAATCTGAGAAATTTTCCTCCTCGGCTAGGATTACACACACATCTTAAGTACAGAGTTGTCCTTAACACAAAGAGTTAATTTGATTTGTTTTAATTAGTCATTTGTCAGATGCTTCACAACTGTCTCAAACTCAACCCAGAGAACAAGGAAGATCCTCAAAAGCTTTCAGCTAAGACCTCTTTCTAAGTTTTTCACCGCTGGGGATGTCCCAGCCTGTTTAGACCTTCAACTACACCCTCCCAAGTCCCTGCAAGCGTAGGGAGCTGGGGCTGCCTTTCAGATCTGCTCCACAGCATCACTATAAGCTGTTGTTTGCCATTCATTTCAATAAGAGAGCTTAAACATAGACCTGCCTGTCGTATCTTCCTTTTTCCAGATCTAATGTTTACCTTTCTCATCCTCCTATATTTATTTCAGAAGAATTCTGAAGTATCAAGGACGTGCTTCCCCTTTCTAAATGCCTTAAGTTACTTCATGCCTCTCAAATTCATAGTTTTTCTTTACCTTATTCAAAGGCCCATGTACATTTGCCCTTCCTATAGACCCTCCCACAGAATTCTCATCATTTTTACTTCAGCAATTAATGCTTCTCCCTTCACTTTGTACCTTCTACATATTCTCTTTATGCATAAGCTCATCTAACATCTGTAAGATCATCTAACATCCATAAGCAAAGTCACATCCAGTGACAGCAAGACATAAAAATGATTTCTAAAAAAAAGAAAGACTCGCACATTTTGTACTTATCCCAAGAAATAAGTTTCAGCATGATTAAAACTAATTCAGAGAGCTTCTCTCATTTTTCTCCTACGAAGCTCAAAGGCAAGTATCAAACTGTTCATTTGGTTAGGAATGGCACAAGCAAAGTTACACAATCATTTCTAGTTTGACTTTAATAATTTTTTCTAAAACATTTCACTGATGTTATATGTAATACTATGACGGTTCTTTGCCTGTGGGCGGCTTTAAAATTTCTTTGGCACTACTCTCTTATCCTTTGTCTCTAAGTGGGTAAGAGACTACATGCTATCCATGTTTTATACAGCTATAGGCACTTCTTGCAGGCTAACAGCTTAATTCCCTTAGCATAAACTTTATCCATGAGCTGTGTTTCAAGAAAAATAGGGATAGAGTCCTACTTAAAATCCACTTGAGCATTGCTTATGGGTGCAAGCATAAGCAAACATTTCAGGAAGGTAAAAATGCATTAAAAAACAAACTTCAAAAAATCGATCAGTGACGTGGATCTCAAGATACACAGTACTATCACTGATAGTTAAAGGGTTATGTCTCATACAATGGATAGCAATGCTCCCTTTCAGAGGCACATGCAAAAAGGGAGAGGAGAGGGAAAGAAAAAAAATAATCTTTCTTTGGACATGATCTCAATAGAAGTAGAACAAGTCACAGGTTTTGCCTTCGTTTTCTACTCTGTGTAACTCCAAGTCTCTTTACTGCCCTTGTCCAAACTCCAATGAAAATTATGTTTTGATTTCTGCCTAATTTCTTATTTCTATGGAAATTCTCAGATCATCAGATACATAATTTGGTTCTCTGATGTACAAGATGTACTGTTTCCAGCAAAACCCCAAAATTTGCTTCACTCAGCTAGTTTGAACACATTTGTAGTTCAGCTTTTACAAAATTGTCTATGGATTTATTCCATGAGATTAGAAATCCTGTACTCAGTGCCTAACAGCCTATACCAGTTCTGCTAGAGGATAAATATCTGACAAAATTACAGGTAAAAGATAAAAATGTTAGCACGTGATAACGCTACATACAGAATTGCTTTCTTAATAACGCTGAATTTAAGATCCTGCCCAAGGAACTTGAACCGCGTGCTTGAGCACAAACACTTGCAATTTAATTTTTTTTACAAATGAAAACAATAAACCCCTAACCTCTGCTGAAGGGTACGCAACCTACTCTTCCGTTCTTCTTTTCCGTTTCTGCTTACTTCATGTGCTTATGAGGAGGAGGTACTGACAGTATTTCCTCCTCTCTTTTTCAATTCCCCTGCTCTCCTCCTGCCCCCAGCCCCGTATGTGTTGCGACGGGCCAGCCACCGCGCCAGCAGGAACCCACCTGGCTGACAGCGCAGAGCTGAGATGACGGGCTGTAGGCACACCTTCTCGTTCACAGCAGAGCAGGTACCTATCAACCTCCATTTTTAAGGGTGGCTTAGAGTGCTGATTTAATGTGGTGATGATTACAAAGCTGTAACTCCAAGCACGGTGAGGCAGGTATCCGAGAAGCTGAAGTATGCTGACGTCAAGAGAATTACCTGAGCAGTGGTTAAGCTTTTACGTCTGCAAGGCTATGGTGAGGATCACCTCCAAACAACACGAGGTTATGACGCTACAGGCAGATAAAAGTAATAATTTCCTTAAGCTGATGTGAAAACAGCACTTACACCAGGCCGTAATGTTTACCATTTCCTTGCAGAATAAACTTTACCACAGTTTTTCTGCAACAGCTCGGGGCAGATGGAATCGTACTTGTAGAAATCATAGAAAAAAAAAAAATGCTGAAATCTATACTATGAAGCAAAAATGAAGAAAAATATTCTTGAATACTCCTGCCCTAAGTTCAAAAGAAGCCACTGAAAACCCTGTACCCAAACAGAACACATCTCAAAACTGGAGCGATGGGGAAACAGAAAAAGCGCAAAAAAAAATTTTGGAACTTCAAAAGATCGGTCATATCTATTGCATCCAACTGAGGCAAATGATGAACCCAAAACATGA
Source organism: Pandion haliaetus (assembly GCA_013401275.1). Classification (NCBI taxonomy): domain Eukaryota; kingdom Metazoa; phylum Chordata; class Aves; order Accipitriformes; family Pandionidae; genus Pandion; species Pandion haliaetus. The sequence goes on along the minus strand of VYZV01009723.1, from coordinate 935 downwards.
ATTAGCACGTCTCTTTTCTGCAAATCAAAAATACTCCTTAAGGTCTTGTACAGAATTCTATGAAACAAAAAGCAATCTTCATCAGATTTTAGTATATCTCAAGAATAATTTGCTTTGTGTAAATTTCTGCACCAGTGTGAGGAGAGATATAGCTAAAAATGCTGGACAAAAATCATTCTCACCACAAGCGTAGCCAAACTGGGTTCTTTAAGCTGTCTCTCACTTGGATACTACACAAACGTGCAAGGCATAGCCACATTTTCTCCAGGGAAATTAGCACCAGAGCAGCGTTTGAAAACAAAACAAAAAATCCCCCCAGAAATCAGGTTTCCCTTCTCATGAAAGCAATTTTTCAGCTCTGTACCACTGTGCCAGCTGATAACATCTGCCATCAGAGCCCATACAAGGTACACAGTTGATAGGCTGTTAAACTAGAGTTAGCAACGGACTACATGGACAGCGTTACAAAGGCATCTCCTTCCAGTAACATTAAAATGTCAGTGAAAGTTTACCTCCAGTTTACCTTTGTCCAGTTTATCTTCTTTTGATACATAGGCTCAGCACAGATGAAGAGATTAATCTCCAAGCTGACATAAAGTAGAAGGAGGGTGATGTAGATGTTCCAGGAGGATGGCTATCAGTAATGGGGGAGGGGGAAAACCCACCTATAATCTAAATTATGTGATTAATGGAAGGCATTGCTAGCAACATTTTTTCAACTAACTCTAAGTAGGTGAGTCAATAAGGACCCTAACTGATACAGCTACTTTGCATCAATTTCTGACTGGTAATATAACAAACGCAGTACTCTGTGACAGAGGATGTTGACTTAAAATCATCAGTTCTAACCGAGAAGCTCCAGCTTTTCAACAGCACTACTTAAGGCAGAAGAACAGAATTTAAAATCTAGATCTTGAATTCAAAAGCCCAATCCT
>VYZV01009721.1:16414-27108 GCA_013401275.1 Pandion haliaetus | reverse complement strand
TTTTTTTTTTTTTTTTCTTCCCCCTAGCTTGGACAGTAGTTACTTGCTAGGTTTGGTGTCTAAGCCTCTGTGTGCTGCTATATCTATTTGTGGGCACCAATGCGTTCCTTAGAGCTGGAATGTCAAAATCCTTTAATATAGTGCTGGTGAGATGCATAAGGCAGATACCTGTACACATAGGATCAAGCTTCTTCCTCGGAGAGAGGCAGAGGTCCATCATCTGAGCTGGGTGGTTATGGAAGCCTTGTTAGAGGCTGGAGAGTCTGCAGAACGCGAATTCTGCACAGGCCTCGGATCTGGATTCTCTTCCTTGCCTGGCAGAGTTTCGGTGTTTATAAACTAAGTAATATTTGAGATAGCCTTGTTTTCTTCTAAAGCTTTTTCAAGCATGTAAACAAGCATGAATTGCATGTGTGTGTCTGGCCGTGTCTGTGCACTGGAGCTGATACCATACCTTACTGCTTTTTTAGTGTAAATGATCTCACTTTTTAGTTTAGAACAAGACACTGTGTGTGGGCAGTTCTCAGTGCAAAGGTTACGTGTTGTAAAAGCTGAGCTCACAGTAATATGTGAGTCCATGCCTTTATGTAGTACAGTTTGAGAAATAAGGGACACTTACCGTAACAGGTGCCCTTTCTTGTGTTGCAAAATGCATCATCCTATGCATTGCTTAACTTGTCTTTAAACACAAAGAACTCGGTGCTTTTATGAAAGCCAATTTGGCAGCTTGTATATAGAGATCTTTCTGAATGGTTTGGAATATTTTTTGAGGGCTGAGCTAGCTAGGACCAAATTGGTAATTCTCTTTTAAAACGGTCTCTAGAGTAGCCAAAGTTTGACAGTTTCTGATGTGTTCTTTCCCCAGTCTAACCAAACCCAGATACTTAAGTCTGCTCAGGTCTGGTGACTGTTTATTATTTTGGTCTCTTTTCTGGTTTCTTTGCTAGTATGACCATAAGCAGATCTCACAACTGGCAGAACGACTGGTTACAAAAATAATGAGTGAAGTTCCTGATGTGGTTATGAATGGAGATAGAGAGCATCGCTATCCAGGTAACATTAGCAACATCCTGAGCCCATTAGAACTGTCTAGCTCCTCAATGTTAATGGCCATGACTGAATAATGCACTTTAGCTACACGTAGTGCAAGTAAGCAAGTCCTGCCATGTGGGGTAGGATTTGCCCTAGATTTCAGTTGATGGAAGGTTTTGGTTTTTTTTTTTTCTATTTCATTTATTTCTATGTAGGATGCATCAATTTATCTTTTGCATATGTGGAAGGGGAGAGTCTTCTGATGGCTCTGAAAGATGTGGCTCTGTCTTCAGGAAGGTAGGTGGAATGTGTGGGAAGGATAGCAGTATATTTTGGAGAGAAAATAGTATCTGCTAATGGAGGTACAAACTAAGGAATGGTCTCCTCTGTGCCCTGTATTTGCATATTCTGTTAATGAATCAGCCTGGCGCTGATTGCATTCTAAGATTTTGGTTCTCTGAAGTGGCACATTTCAAATGAAGGTCAAATTACTCATCCTGAAAGCAAAAAAACCCAAAAAACAAACCAACCCAAAACCCCAAATAAAACCAGAAAATCCAACCTAGAAATTCCTACCTGCCAGCCTTGTAGAGTGGTTACCTGCTATCTGAGTAGCCTTGACTTGTAACTGGCAGTGACACTTTCATTCTAAAGGCTACCAGCATTTGAGCAGCTTCAGTCCTTCAGCAGGATTTCACGGAAGTGACAGATCGTAACTAGAATCTAGTGAGGCTGGACAAATATCTGAATTAAATCAGATCATAGTGCCTGTGTTTAATGCAAAAGCAGAAAGAAAATGGAATATGCTTTTATGGAGCTCTGTCAACTCTACGGGAGTGATAAGTAACATTTCTGTTACTAAGACAAACTTGATCCTTATGATGATGTTAACGGTGTGTAAAGTTGCCCTCTATTCCTCCCCTTTGAGAACAAAGCGGTCAGCATGTCTTAATTAGAAGTATGTTGGCACTATGAACAGGAAGAACAGGTCTCCACATGACTGTCTCTGAAGCCATTGAAAATCTCTTCTGAGGCTCTGCTTTGTGCACCAGAGAGCTGTAAACAGCTCTCCAGTCTGTGCTGCATGTTGCTACCTGTAAAATTGAGTAACAACATGTAACTGGTTTTGCCTACTGCTTCAAGATGGAAGTTCTCTCTGCCGATGACTATAACTAGATCATCTTGCTCTGGATTCCTCTGTACACTGTTTTTCATTTATTTGTTCTACTGCCAAACAGCGGCTTGTGAAGTCTTTTTTTCTTTTTTTTTTTTTAATGTTCCTGTTGGTGTTTTACCTTCTGTGGCTAGTTCTGCCTTGGCTCCTTGGTCCTTTTTTCGTGGCCTTCACTTCAGCTACCTCTTAGTCTGCATTCCTGCTGGTTCTGTTTGGCATTGTGTTTATTCTTACTGCGTTATCTGTGTTCTCTCGTCTTACTTCCTTGTGCTGGTTTGGGCTGGGATTGAGTTAATTTTCTTCATAGAAGCTAGTACGGTGCTACGTTTTGGATTTGTGCTGAAAACAGTGTTAATGCAGGGATGTTTTTGTTATTGCTGAGCAGTGCTTACACAGAATCAAGGCCTTTCCTGCCTCCCACCCCAGCCCACCAGCAAGGAGGCTGAGGGTGCACAAGAAGTTGGGAGGGGACACAGCTGGGACAGCTGACCCCAGCTGACCCAAGGGGTATTCCAGACCATATGATGTTATGCTCAGCATATAGAGCTGGGGGAAGAAGGAGGGGTGGAGGATGTTTGGAGTGATGGCCTTTGTCTTCCCAAGCCACCATTACATGTGATGGAGCTCTGCTTTCCTGGAGATGGCTGATCACAGGCCTGCTGGTGGGAGGTGGCAAATGAATTCCTAGTTTTGCTTTGCTTGTGTGCACAGCTGTTGCTTTACCTCTTAAATTGTCTTTATTGCAACACACGAGTTTTCTCAATTTTACCCAGTGGGGGGGAGTGAATGAGTGGCTGTGTGGTGCTTAGTTGCAGGCTGGGGTTAAACCATGATGCTCACTCTCCTAATTTATTACCCTTATTCCCCTCTAATGCCTGCCCCTTCCATTCTTTTTTTTCAGCAGCAGAAATACAAGCAAGAGGAGTGGTGTTCACTGGTGGTTTCTAAGAGGTTGGGGAAGCTGTATAGGTTGTTGTAAAGAGCCATAGTAATATTAAATGTCTGTAAGCAACTTACTCTTTGTTGGAGGACATTAGTGAACTGTTACTTCAGTGTAGCATCTGCACATGAACAAAGTTTGAAATTTCCCCGCCTTCCCTTTCCCCAGTGCTTGCACATCAGCTTCTCTGGAGCCTTCCTACGTTTTGCGGGCGATCGGAACAGACGAAGACTTGGCCCACTCATCTATAAGGTGCGTGGAGTGGTCTTCCCTAATGCTTCCAAATCTTTTTTTTTTTCTGCTGAAAGCAGGTGGTAGATTTGTTCCATGTTGTTCTAGTCCTTAATGGTTTTCTTTTGGTTTAGATTTGGCATTGGTCGTTTCACTACAGAAGAAGAAGTGGATTATACAGTGCAGAAGTGCGTACAGCATGTTAAGAGGCTGAGGGAAATGAGGTGAGCCATCTTATTGAACGTAAAGACTTCTTAGGTATGATAATCATTTGAAGAGTTGGATTTAGTTGAAAGTAATTGTTTGCTTCAAAAATCTAGTGGTGTATTTGTATGTAAGCAAGCAGTATTGCCAGAGTGGGTAGTGGGCCTGATCTTAACAGCAGTGACAAATTTTTAGGGAAACAAACCTTCTCCCAGATCCTGCCTTTGTCAGGGAAAGAATACAAGTAGGGCAAGCATGTAGGGCAGTACCTAGAAGTTTCTAAGCCAGAGATGGTATTACTGAGTTTATGTATCAGTAAGTTGTTTTATTTTGGTGAAACTGAAAGACTCCTGACTCGTCTGGACAGTGGCAAATGCAAGGGCTCGGTCTCCAGGAGACACGAGTACTTCACGCCCAAAGTGGGAGCAGGAAATGAGGTGGAGCATCTGCCCTCTCACGTCTTCTATTTTGGGCTGAGGACACAGTTGAGGACTGATCGTCTGAAGCTCACTGACCTCCAGAAGGGGAAAATGGGCAGATAGGTATCTCCTAATTTCTTGTGTAGTTGATGAAGTTGTCTGTTTGGTTATTGCTGTTGATGTTGTCCTGTGCATTTTAGATAGCCCTCCTTTTTCTCCTTTCTTTACAGCCCTCTCTGGGAAATGGTCCAGGATGGAATTGACCTCAAAAGTATTAAATGGACTCAGCACTGAGAAAACATCACTGTCCACGGACTAGATGTGGATGTGGATGAAATGCATTTCCTGTACATTCCTGAACAAATTATGCAGTACTTCTGTTTTTTGACACTTGCAATTTGACTGGAAAACTACCCTTTCTGATCACAAAGTCCAAGAAGCCAGAAATGAAACTTGCCTTTATCCTGGAGAAAGGCAGGATGATGTAACACCCATTGCATTTATACTGACACACAGAAATTTATGCTAAAACGTAATTTATTTGGAAATTTATTTTCTAATAAGAAAATGAAATCAGTGTGTTATTCCTGGGCCAGTGGAATCCTGGCGAGAGGTTGTTGCTTCTCAGTGTAAAACATCCCACGTAGCTGTTCTGTTTGCAGCCCAGGCCTGTTGCCAGGCCTTCTGTTTTTTTCTTCTTTGAGGCAGGCATCCTGCGACAGCAGCTGTTTTTGTGCAACTTAAATGTGTTGTACTGTGAGAAGTTCTCAGATAGGAAGAAACTTGGCATTTTTAGAGGAAAAGGATGCCTCAGTGTGGCTATGTGCCTTCACAATTAAGTTGTATGTGCAGTTAAGAAAAATTTTTTTTTTTTTTTTTCTGAAACTGAGTATTTTTGGCTCTTTTTCCTTGGTCTTATCTTTTTTTGGGTGATGCCTGTACAGACCAGTGTGCATAATCCAAAACATCCTTCTGTGTTACAGAGTTTGATACAATGATGATGCACTTCGCTGTCCCCTCCACTGTGTTTTTTCCATGCAATGTTTTCTAAGTAAGGAAAGAAAACTCAAATGAGTGGGGGAGGAGGATAGGGAAAATACATCAGCTTCAGTTGCAGTACCAGTTTAGTTGGAACATGAGTGGTGGAGGTGGTGGGGAGAGCAGAAAAAGTGCAATGTCTTAATGCAGTCTGAGTTTTTTGTTGGTTTGGGCTTTTTTTTTTTTTCTCCCCTTGGGATAAGTCCTTTACTCAAGAGTGGCTTCTGTCACTTCAGGGAGTCTTGCCCAGCTGAGCCTGAATGTTTTGTCTGGAGATAAGAACATGCAGCTCTGGAGTTTTCTCTGAGTGATGGAAGGTACTTCAGTCTGACTAGAGACTTACATGGGAATCCATTCCCTGCAAATGCTGGGGAGAAGTGTGTGTTAAAAAGAATTTGATGAGATGAATTCATATCAGCGTTTCTCCTTTCTTACCTTTGTTGATCTTTCCAGTAGGAAACTTAACCCTGTATTGCGAAGTGCCTTTGTTTCAGTTGCATAAGCAGACAGCTCTCAAATTAGTTTTGTTGACTGATGGATGCTGTATTAGCTGCTGAATTTAGTATACCCTATGGACAGTACGTCTTCAGTTCTGGATGGTAGCTACCTCGAGGATGAACCATGTAAAGTAAAAGCTGAGGCTAAGTCTCACAAGGTGGATTGCATTACAGAAGCTTGTGCTTTTTTTTGTTACCAAGGTCAGATTTGGTTGTTTGTAATGCAAATCCTCAGTTGTTCTATTTGAAATTACTAGCTTTAGCAGTTTTAATATTGTAGGGCTGGCACCTTATATTTCATCACAACATTTTTAAAACTACCCTATGCATAAATAGGTTTTAGAGGTGTTGTATGTACTATGTTTTATCCTTGGGCCATATATGTTTTCTGGATTAAGCATGTGATAACACTTTCCCAGCATGTTTTAGAACTGTATGTTTATGACATTGTTCTTTGTGTTTCACAGATGATAAAAAATTATAGATGAGACAAACTTGGCTACTTCCAGTCTTTTCGGATCCACCTTTCTGGCTGAACTATGCAGCACTATCAATAAGTTGCTAAATTGCAGCCTTTCATTAGAGAACAGAGATAAACTATGCTTTCTGTGTATGCTGTTAGAGGCTCTTTCTGTCATCAGGTCAACATTTGACTTTTGATGAGTCATTCTTCTCAAACTCAATGCCTGATCTAATTTTTTTTTAAAAACTCAAATAGCTTAAATTTTGGTTAATTTGAGAAAAGGGAGCCCCAAATCTTGAAGATTCTGACCACCTCTTCTGTGCTAAGATTTAAAAAATAAATTCTACATGTAAAGGTTTGGGAAACTTATATTGTTCACAAATGTTTGTTTGAAAATGCTTATAGGACAAGATGAGGAAAAAATTTATAGTGGACATACTTTTCCTCATGACAGAAAGACATACTGCCAAGGATGAACATCTAGTTGTAGACCACTGAATACAGTTAAAGTGTTTTGTATGGGGAAGTATAGTTCTTTGGGAGGAGAATATTTACAGATGGAACTGTAACCGTAACTCAGAAGCGAGGGAGCTGTGGGGTTTTGTGGGAGGTTATTTTGGTGATAAATTGGAGCCATCTGGAGGGCATTAATTTCATAATACAAGGTGAGGATTTAGTGTCACCATTTTGCAAGTGTCATAAAAATTGACCCAGTGTGACAAATAGGAATAAAATAAACTTCCAGTAGTGCAAGATGGTTAGGTAATACACAAGGGGTGTAAAAAAATTCTACTTGATGGATTTTAGTGTTTCTAAACACTGATAGAGCATATCATCTAACTACAAAAAATACTGAATATTTTTTTCAGGAAGGGTAATACAGAATTAGACAGTTACCTGTTCTGGACTGGAGGAGACAGAGAGGAAGAGGGTTAGTTAACAGATTTGTTGACAGTGTTAAACAGCCAGCTATAAACTTATTGGGAATTTTTTTGAATGATAAATTAACGTAAGTGCTATTGCTCCCAACAAAATACCACCTCTTATCTTTGATCTTATATCTGCCTGATTGATTGGCTTGCTGTTCTCTGTCTGGTGTGACATCACTCATGGCCCAACTGTTCTCAGTTAAAATTGTTTCTGCTAACAACATGTATGCCCCATGCTTTGAAATGACACAGTTTCCCAAAGCTGAGTCCCAAAAAGTTGGCCTAAGAGATCTCTTCTCCACTAAAGACAGTTTTGATTAAATTTCAGGATGGTGAATAAGGTCCTGTACTTGAAGAAAGCAAATGCCAGTTTTTAAAATGGACAAGCTGGGTGCTTGGGAGAACTGACCACTCTATGACAGCTGATGTTCCTGCTATCTATCCAAAACAGTAATAAAAAAAGGCTGGTACAAGATGCTCTTAAAAGAAGAAAAGCTCATACTAATGAGCAATCAAAGTGGTTTTGTGCTGAGTAGGCATAGTAAAACCAACGAGGTGTTTAATTTAATTTTAAAAAGTAACTATGCAGGATCAGTAAGGCACATCATAGCTAACTGACATTTTAAGTAAAGATAGGAATGAGGAGAGTATTTCTGGGAGGTGTTCTGTGAGGATTATATTTCTGTTGAACATTTTTCTAAATGATCTGGAAACAAGACTTGCAGTTGACACGTAGTAATCAGAAAGGAAAATACAAAGTAGTATGCATCATTTAGTTAACTGGGTTCATTCATCCAAACCACATCCTTGTACAGATGAAGGAATGGGATCAGAGGTTGCGTTTATAGAATGGTATCTCTGGGGTGCTGGAGAAGCAAGGAGCCTGGGATTTGGGGTAATGCTTCCAGATCAATGGTGTATAATGCAAGCAAGAAGACATTTTTATCTCAGATATGGAATCAGCACAATGGGTGCTGGTTCCCTCCAGCTTTAGTTTAAAATGTCCTGTGTGTATTTTTTTTTTTTCCCCTAGTTGTGTACCTAACACCCTACTTTAGTTTTGGTTTAGGTGGAGGAGGCAGATAAATTAGCTTGCTCTCAGTAGTTTCCTAGTGCCTAATAAAGGCAAATCCCGGTCTTTTCTAACACCATTTTTCTCTGCCTGCCTTCCACCACATGCATGTTACAGGGGAGCATACTGGACACGGTTACCAATGATCCCTGTCCTTTAACCTTCTGCTTACCCGTGTTTTGCTTTCCAGAGACACTTCTCTCCCTGCTACTGGTACCTAACTACATCATGCTGCCAACTCCCCTTCGGTACCCTTGGTCACTCGGCATGCTCCTAATACTAGTCCAGGATTTTGTTCCCTCTCATCCACCCTACAGACAAATCTGCTTCTGTTAGTCTTGAGCGAACTAAATATTCTCTCCCCTTGAAAATTTGGGTGTGGCTGAGAAGACAGTTGGAGAACTGTGGAGGTAATCTGTGTCATGGGCATCTGTTCCAGGCTTCGCTCCAGCTGAGCTGCAGCACAGACCAGAATGCTTGAGGTGCCAGGACACGTGCTGGTCTGCAGCAGCTGTCTACCGGCATGAGGACTTCCTCTCCGGTGTGTCTTTGTGGAGTTAGTACAGACACAGTAGAGGCCTACTGAGGATTATGTAGTTTGGTCCTGGTTTTTTTGCTGGTCCACGCAGTAAATGTCACAAGTCTCTCCACCAGACTTTTTCAGCAACAAAAAGCAACATGGCGACTTGTCATATTGCACAAAAGCTGTAAAGTCTTAGTCTTCTGACCTGGGATACTCCAGCACTGCCCTTTCGTTATCCTACACCTTTTCCGGGCTGCAGGGTGGCCAGTGCAGCCTGGGAAGTGCTGCGGTGCCACACAGCAAGGCCCTGAGCTGCAGGTGCTCCTGCTGCTCATCGTGTACCTTGGGCAAGCAGCTCTCCAGGGTGTTCAGCAAGCCTGGCTATGGATACTTCTGGTGACTTCATCCTCCTGCTTCTCTCAGCTGTGTCGAGGGGCATATGCTGACAGCTAACCCTGCCTAGTGTCACTAATGCTGTTGTCTCACAAACAGGGTTTGTTTACCTGGTGTGCAAGCCAATAACACACAGAGTTTAGCTATTTTCAAATCCATTTCATTGATGCGCATGAATAGGTGTCTGTCTCGAGACAGCACACCTTTGTCTCAAAAATTCCCACGATTGATTTTCTTCTTTGCCTCTCATGTAAATTAGTGTACAAACTGTCTTCTTCCTTCATTGTCTTCTTTTGAGTCAGTGGTATCTTTTGAGTAGGTGGTCAATGAGTCAGTGGTCATGATCTCCCCCTGTAGGAATTACCTTTTACCTACTTTGTCTTGGCAGTTCCAAGCAGCTCTTCAAGGTTTATTGACCAGACCACAATCCATTACCTTTTGTGACGTAAACATAAAGCCCCATTGTGTAGTAGTTGGTTCCTACACGCTAAATCAGGTCTAGTTATTGTTTCCCTATTTTAAATATTAACTGATGGGGGCTGTACAGAGGACTTCAGCAGTTCCCTGGTTATTTCAATTGTATTATATACATTAATTGATAACAATGCTATAAAAAGACAAATTATTTGATACTACCTATGGCAATCAAGGAGTGATGTGAAAGCAGATGGCACAGTTAGCAAGACAGAAAGGTGGTGTTAGCTTGACAGAACTGAAATTTTCAGGGCAGCCATTATCATAAATACCAAATAGAGTACAAAATCTGTAAACCCAGGGATAGTAAGGAGAGGATAAAAACGTGTGGGCTGTTTGCTGGGAGGGGATGAAGGTTGTAAAGGAGAATTTGGGAGTAGAAAGAGGGGATATACGGGCAAACAAATGGAGTGGGGGTTATTGTGGTGCTGAGCAGCCCCAGGCCTGCTCCCATTGCCTCAGGACAACATACCCATCACACAGTTTGGTCCTGGTTTCCATTAAGTGGTGAAAACCAACCAAGTTAACTGAATTGTTGAACTCCAAAAGTAGCTGGAAAAGTGTTTGCAAAGTGAGGCAATGATTTATTCTCATTCATTTCTTGCAGCAGACTATGCAGGGGTTTTTTCATTGAAAATGGATCCTGCTGCAGTACCTGTGTCCGCTGAAGTGCAGTGACAGCATCTCCTGAGGGGTGTCAAGCTGTTCTTCAGTTCAGGACACTGTCTAGTTATTTGTATTGCACCTGTATTTAAGTCAAGCAAAGGACAAACACAGCATGGGGCAGTTACACTCAAAAGGGCATTGACCCAGGGTAATCTGACTTTCATTTTAATTCTGCAACGTGGTCCTAACTGAAGAAGTCAGAAACAACCACCCTCTTGAGGGTTCTTTTGTTCGCTGGAAGTTCGATGCCTCCTTTCGAGTCCCCGTTTCCCAAGCAATAAACCTCAGTTACACCATCACTGATTACCAGAAAACGTGTCACACTGTCACCGTAGTACTGTTATACCAGAGGCGACTGTACGAATCTTACCCTGCGGGTCAGACGTTGCTCTTTCCAGCCTTCTAGCTCTAGTGTTAAGAAAGGAGTGTGCTGACGTGAGGCAAAGGACGCTTTTTGACGACACAACCTACCACCTGCCGTCCCTGAGGTGACACGCGACCCTCCGCGCGGCGCATGCGCCGTCTGCCCCTGCGCGCGGCCCCGCCCCGGGCAGGGTGGGGAGCAGGAGGACCTGCGCGCGCCGGCGGGCCCCGCCCTCCTTGGGTCGCCTGGCCCAGGCCCCGCCCCTCCCTGGCGGC
>VYZV01009721.1:332-15801 GCA_013401275.1 Pandion haliaetus | reverse complement strand
GCTCCTCGCCCGGCCCCGCGGGACGAAGCGAGGCAAGCGCTCTGGGCTTTGCGGGGAAGAAGGTCCCTGGTGCCTGCGACGCTGCCGCCGCTTGCCGGGGTTACCCTCTAAACACCAGCGAAGTTGCCGTGCAGTAATGTAACGCACTTCTCCACTAATAAAAATGAGCTCTGTAAAAAACCCCGAAGCAACAAAAAACCCCCGTAAACAAACAAAAACCCCCAAAACAAACTAGTGTTGAAGTGGGTCCTGGAAGCACACTGGGAGCCTTTGTGAGCTTTCCTTCGAAAAAACTCTTAGCTCTGGTTTTACTCACTCTTAAACTTGTCCATTCTTCTTAATGATTTTTCTTACCCACCTCGATCTGCTGGGGTTAGGCAGAAAAAATCAGCTGGTTGTTTTCTCGGTGGACTTCTCTTAAGGTTGTTTCATCGGCTGTTTTGTGTCTAGTGGATGGTGGTTATTTCTGTATAGCTGATAGGGTGTTATGGAGAGTCTGTTCATGAAGTCCCAGAGGTGTGGCGTCAGTATTGTGTGGGAGCACCTGTGCTCTAGTTGTTGTTTGCCTAGTTGATGTGCTGTTGCACGGGTTGATTGGAGAGGATGCCTTTACCTACAAGAGTGATGGATGGTTTTCTTTAAAGTTGAGAGAATTTGTTTGCAAACAAAAGTGTAGATAGTGTTTGTTGGAAGGATTAAACGTAGGAGGGTGGAGTTTAGCACATTTTCTGAAGAATGCTGCTTGGTTTTGTGTATGTTGTTTCACATTATAGGATCTTGTCTTAGTCCACTGCAAATCTTCAGCTTGTTTTCAGTGTTGTGAAGAGGAACATACGCAACGCTGTGGTTGCTATACTGGAAATACATCAAATTATTTGGGTTTTTCTTCCAAATGGAAAGTTCCTTGTGCATGGAAGATTGATCTGCTTCTTGAAGCAGGTGTGTTTCTGCATAAAACTGTTTTTCAGGCAATTACATTCTTTTCTGCATTGTAAACTACTGTTTTGACACTGCTAGATATGAAAGTATATAGTTGAATCCTGCTAATATAGGATTGCTTGTTTCTCTTAAAGGTCTAATGAAATAAAAGGTGGTCTTCTCCTAAATGCATTTGCCATTTTAATATAAGTCTGAAGAGCGTAGTTGTATCTTTCTCACTTCTAAGTGTGCTGTTAATGTCCTGGAAGATCTATGAATTATCGTGTTTGTTTTAATTCCCCATTAGGGAGTTTGTGGATGGTTTGATAGTACTTTTTTCTCTAAGTTCACTTTGGAAATCATGCTTATAACTGAAAACGGCTTGTTTGGGTTGTGTGAGGAGGCAGAAGTTACCTGTTCTTGGTCTGATTAATTCCTGGATAGTTTTCCAAAAAATCACAATTTTAGTATGAGATAGTCTACTAAGCAATGAAGGAGCAGGAGTGTTCCATCCCTTCTTTAAATACAAAATACATATGTTGCCGCTTAAAATGTTTGGCTCTTTCGTTGAGTTGTAATCCCAGGGAGACAATTTTTATACAGGGATGAAGAAAATGAGTATTTGACCAGGATTTGGATAATGAAATGACAGATTACAACTGAAAATACAGTGTCTTGGTGGGGAGTTCTTGCTGTGTGCTCTGTAGAGGTGATTGCCTAGAGGTGGCTGTGAAATGTCACTTAGTTTCGCCAGTTTGTGAGACTCCTGAAGAATTCTTCACATGCAGCAATAGGGAGGTTTTCAGAGGTGCAGCTTATGTTGCTCTGTTCAAGTAAGATGTGCAATTGGAGGAAGGAATATCATTATTGATGGAGTAAGAGTTTGTTAAAATTTAGGGTTTTCAAGTATTTCATTCTCTTTGCTTTTGAAAGAGTGATTTGTTCATCTATTGGTGATGCGAAAATTTGAAAGATTCTTTGAATGTTTTCTGGTTCTTTTTATATTCTTTGTGGAAGGCATATTCATGTCTTGAAACCATACAAAAACTGCAATGCAATGCGATTGCCAACAGGTCATACAGGGATAAGGTATTAGAAAATGCACTCTTGTGGTTGTCGTATGTCGCAGTGCCTTGTGGTGGTCGCAGGTTTGAACTTTCTATATATACAGTTCTTTGTGGACTGTTACTGCTGTTGTGTTGCCTGCATTGATTTTTGCCTCCATTTATTCTTTATTGCAGTCTAAAAGTTGGTTTTAATTGGTTGCCCACAGGATTGGCTTGGCTTCTGCTACTTGTTAAGAAAAAAACATCTGTCTTTGCAGGTAAGAGCCTTTGAATTGAAGACTTCTTTATATGCATATTGAGTATATCTTAAGAAATATTTGAAGCTTTTCAAATCTGTGAATTGGTCTCAAAACACTTGGGTCAAATAATCTATAGCTAGTCTCTTTACTTTGACTCCCACTGGTGATGGTGGTTCTGACAATGCTGTTCTTGTAAACAGAACTTTCTGCCAAACTAATGTTTTGTTGTTTCATCAGCATGTGGTAGTCCGGAACACTCTCTCAGTTATTTTGCACTGTTGGAAAATGTAGCTACTTTGCTGCTGGCTACAGGTCTGCATGTTTCTAACTATCGGAGTTTAGAAGTGTACAGCAATTGGTTCTAATTAGTTTTTGCAGCATTTAAAGGGATCAGATAGTCATCTCTGAGCTAATCTGAAACTATCTTAATCTAACAGGTTGATTTTAGCCTTTTTTAAAAAAAAAAGGCAAAACTGTAGTCTGCAGGTTTAGCTTTTGTTAGATAGCCTGGATACTTAAAATTCTTCCTACAATATCAATGTTATTCCAGTTCTTAGTCTTTGTCAAATAATTGCCGAATATGTTGAATTTGTGTTTGTACCGCATGGGTATTGTACTTCAATATTCCCCAGGGACTAGGTTGAATCTTCTGAACTCTTAATTCAAAAAATGTGTACATCTTAAAAGGCTAGTCTGGCGTTTCTATCAATTTATGCATATGACCCAATTTCTTATTTTACTGACTAGTACATAGATGGAAGAAGTAATGTTGTCATATTGTATACCTTTTTCCAGTGTAACGTCAACGTTTTTAAAGACCTTACTGTCAAGACATAAACGTGCTGTTAGGGTTCGTCAAATGAGTTGAATCAGATTGATTGTTGGCAGCCGTTTACTCTCCATTTTTGATCTCAGCTTGCTAATGGGGATGGATTGTCCGTAGTACAGCTCTAGGATTTTGTGCTTCTGGTTTCCAAAAATACACCAAACATAAAATATGACAACAAAAACCACTTTTGTCTTGAAGGACCTTTTTTGTACAGGGGGAAAAGCAGGACGCCCAAGAACACCTCTAACAGCCCAACAAAAAGCCTTCAGTGCACACTTAACAGGCATGTAGCCCAATCTGTCTGAAGTTAATGTTGCCTCTGCATGTATGTTGATCTTTACAAGTGAACAGTGAAATCTTTGAGCAGGCGTTGCTTTTTCATTAGTTGGAAAATTTGAGTGAGTGGGTTATTGTCTCCTAAGTGCATTTTGGAAAAAAAAAATCAGACTTGTGGTTGTTTAGAAATGTGAGACTTGACCCTTTTGGTCCTTGTGATTTTTCTTTATATCACAGCAGCGAAACTAATACTTTGTTAAAGCACTGAAATCCTGAAAAAACTGAAGCACTTCTGCTTTGAGTTGACAAAATATTCTTTTGCTGAAAATATTTGATGGAGTAAAGTCCTTAAAATTCTTTTTATTCATGCCATGCTACTGTTAGCTCTTGCTTAATAGCAAGCATTTGCTTTATGTCATGCATGGAATTTTCTAGCAACTATATGCCTAAGCAGCTGTTTGGGGTTTTTTGTCAATAGTGATTTAGTGGACCTGAATAGAATACTTAGTAACAAAACTTCAAGATATCTCTTAGCATTTATGATGAAGTTTTGAATTTAGTGCAAGATTGAAACACTTGCATTATCCCCAGAATTATATAAGTGTTCAAATGCTTGAACTCTTAAGAATTCTTTTGTGACCTTATCTGTTAATTTGCCTTCTGGGCTAGATTCATGGAATCATTAGTAAATGTAATTATCTAGCAGGTGTCAGTTCTGATAAAGAATACATGATGGTCTAAACCAGCATATCTGAGCAGAAAGACCTTCCCAAGTTGTCTTTGTTCAACTAATGGCCGTATCAGATCATCATCCCTTTTCTATTAGTAAGGAAATAACTAAAAGTAATCTCCCATTTAACACAAGGAACTTCAAATGTCTTCGCTCCTGATGCATAAAAATTTCTGGACTAATTTCTTTGTGTAATAGGTAATAGAGAAAATGTAAACCTCCTAGCAAGATTTGCTACTAGTAGTATTAGTTTTCAAAGCATAGGTGTAAAACCAGGGATGCTTTTGAGCTACTTGCTTGCCTCAGGATCATCTTCTTCAAAAGCAGTCCTGTAGCATAATGTTAGTAAACTTTGGTTTTACAATACCCTTTAGTATGGCTTCCTTAAAGGAGGCAGAATTTTCATTTTAACTTTAGCTTCAGAGATAGCTATCAATGTTAGGCAAACTTAAAATAAAACTACAGAATCATTGAAAAATACTGCTGTTCTAAAACAGTGCAAAAAGTCTTACATGCTTTCTTAGATATAGCATTGATAGTTCTTACTTTGACCTGTTGGGTTTTTTTTCACATGGGCCAGTTATTTTGCTGTTGGAAAATGATTGGGCAGTGAGCTTTATTCTCAAGTTAAATGTAAGTGTCACTCTAAGAGATAAATGCAAGGATGTTGCTTTTGTTACCTCGCTGTGGAGATGGGAAAGTTGCTTTTAAAAAAAAAAAAACAAACAATCCCTGAGTCTTAGTGTATATTCTCTTTCTGCTGCTGCCATCCCTTGGTGGAATTGGGGTTTTCTTAGCGATACATACAGCTAAGATTTTTTTTAGATGTTCTCTTGTTCATCTTGCAAGTTTCGGTCTCTCTTTCAAGACAATGTGGTAAGGAATTGGATATCCATTCACAGTGGCTAGAACAGCAGAGCTGATTTTGTGCCAATGGGCTTGTCTGCTGTTTACTTGAGGAAGAAAGGTCCTCTGCGCTTCTCTGGTGTCAACTGGATGTGGACCAATGCCCTGTAGTACCCCAGTATGTTGTGTGAGTTCATTAGTGTATGGAAGGGGTTAGCTGTGGTTTATTGGGCAACAAAACAAAATACATAAGTACCCATTTGAGTAATGTGAAGTTCCATCATGCAAACAAAATAACTGCTGCTTTTTTTTCCCTCTAGAAGAATTGTTACTCTTGTTTTCATTGAGTACTAAATTCAGCCTTACCTGGCATGGTTAAATTGTTGGATGGTGGCTTTATCTGGTAGCTAAGGATGCATTCAAGGTGTGTCTACTCTAAAGCGATTGGAAGACCGGGACAGGCAAATGCAGCTGACTTAAAGATCTGACTGTGTGCTGGGATACAATATTTAGCTGAATGTGAAATGTTGGGAGATAGATACCGATCATAGTTGGTCATAGCTTTGGTATATGGCCAGAAGTCTTCAGTGTGCTGCCTCCTGGTGTTGCATTGTATCATCTGGTTCACCCTTGATTTCAAATGCTTAGTTAACACCATTTGTACGTGACTAATGGGAGCCTTGGAGGTCTTCCATACAGATACTGAAATGGCTTGTAGTTAAGAAGTCAAGAAGTTTCAGAGATGAAGTGGCTCAGGTGAAACAAGGTGCTACTGCTGATGGTTTGGGATGAGAGGCTGGCTTCTGTACTGGTGAATTGTGCTAGTATTAATGTGATGCTTTCAGTTTTTACTGAAGGTTTGTCAAGAATAAGTGAGAATTACCTAGTTTCCTGTTCATCTTGAACTTCTGATACGACCTCAGGCTCCTCTGTAGAATGCGTACAAGGTAACTGTCAAGATTTAGCTGTTCAAAATTGATCTTAAGCTTCCACTAACCTCAGCTGCAGAGGTAAAAGTTGCTCGTGCCTGAGACAGAAGGTGTAATATTAGACAGAATATCTGCAACTATTAAAAAAATATACCTTGTTTTTGAAAGTTGTAAAGGCCAATTATCTAGCTAGGATATGCAAAATGACTGGGGCTAGTTTATAACAGCTAGCTAGCTTCATGGTTGCCTAGACCTCTTGCCTTTGCTAGGAGAAAAATAAAAGTATAATCTAGATGGTCTCTGTTAGGAAGTCATGTGAGTCTCACTGTTGCTAGTTGTCCATAATGGGTTTTTGTTCATTACCAACCAACTGTTAATGTTCCTAGTTATCTTCACCTGGCAGGAGATGAAATTCCTACCACTCCTCCACCCACATGCTCTCTTCCCCCCCCCGCCCCCACCCCCAAATGAAAGAGAACTGTTTATTTCCCGTAGGTGTGCAGAATTTTTCGCAGTCGCTTTGCCAGGTACAGTGGATACCATATCAGTGTATGGTAAATTACTTTTGTTTGCTTGGCTAAAATACTCATTTTGCTTATGTTCCATTAAATATTCAACAATTGATATAATAATTCTGATTTTTGCTGTTTCTTAGTTGTTTTGTTTTTTGTGTTTTTTTGTTTTTTTGTTTTTTTTTTTTTTCTGACACTTGTGGGTCTCAGTTTAACAGTTATTTTGGAATTTCCAGTGCAAAATATATACTGATTGTGTTGGTAAATGTTTTAATACTTCAATCTGTATGAAGTAAACAAACATGAACAAGGAACTTGGAATATAAACATGCTTAATCTTTGCAAGATGTTGTTAGGTGTATGTAAACAAATATAGTACATGGTGTCTGTAGGTAATTGCATGGTGTCATAAACAGTAGTCTGACATAGCCGTTGCCTTTTCTCATCTGCAGGTGTGTGTTGTTTCAGCGCAGCATGGCTGTGGTCATCCGCTTGCAAGGTCTCCCGATTGTGGCGGGGACCATGGACATTCGCCACTTCTTCTCTGGATTGACCATTCCTGATGGGGGCGTGCATATTGTAGGGGGTGAACTGGGTGAGGCTTTCATCGTTTTTGCCACTGATGAAGATGCAAGGCTTGGTATGATGCGCACAGGTGGTACAATTAAAGGGTCAAAAGTAACGTTATTGCTGAGCAGTAAAACTGAAATGCAGAACATGATAGAACTCAGTCGTAGGCGTTTTGAAACTGCCAATCTAGATATGCCACCAGCAAACGTTAGCAGGTCGGGACCACCACCTAGTTCTGGAATGAGTGGAAGGGTTAACTTACCTACTACTGTACCTAACTTTAATAATCCTTCTCCTAGTGTAGTAACTGCTTCTACTACTGTGCATGAAAGCAATAAAAACATAGCCACATTTTCTACTGCCAGTATGGGGACTGCACCTCCAAATCTTGGGAGTACCTTTGGTAGCCCAACATTTAGCTCAACTATACCTAGCACAGCATCCCCAATGAACACAGTACCTCCTCCACCAATCCCTCCTATCCCAGCTATGCCATCTTTGCCACCAATGCCTTCTATTCCCCCGATACCTGTTCCACCTCCTGTACCCACACTGCCTCCTGTTCCTCCAGTTCCTCCGATACCCCCTGTGCCCCCTGTACCTCCAATGACACCTATGCCTCCCATATCAGGAATGCCTCCTATGAATCCTCCACCCGTAGCACCTTTACCCACTGGAATGAATGGGTCTGGAGCAGCAGTGAATATGAACAGCAGCTTGAATCCATTGTTTATTGGTCCCATGAATCCTGTAAATCCTATTCAGATGAATTCTCAAAGTAGTGTCAAGCCAATTCCAATCAATCCAGATGATTTGTATGTCAGCGTTCATGGAATGCCCTTTTCTGCAACAGAATCTGATGTGAAAGACTTTTTCCTTGGGCTCCGTGTGGATGCAGTCCATATGCTGAAGGATCATGTAGGTCGAAATAATGGAAATGGACTAGTTAAGTTTTTTTCTCCTCAAGATACATTTGAAGCACTGAAGCGAAACAGAATGCTGATGATTCAGCGCTATGTTGAAGTTAGTCCTGCAACAGAGAGACAGTGGGTGGCTGCTGGAGGCCACATAACTTTCAAGCAAACCATGGGTCCCTCTGGGCAGTCACACCCTCCTCCTCCCCAGGCTCATTCTAGGTCCAAATCTCCTAGTGGACAGAAAAGGTCACGGTCGAGATCTCCCCATGAGCAGGGTTTCTGTGTTTATTTGAAAGGTCTTCCCTTTGAATCGGAGAACAAGCATGTGATAGATTTTTTTAAAAAGCTGGATATAGTTGAAGATAGTATTTACATAGCTTATGGACCTAATGGGAAGGCTATCGGAGAGGGTTTTGTCGAGTTCCGGAATGAAGCTGATTATAAAGCAGCTTTGTGTCATCACAAGCAGTATATAGGAAATCGCTTTATACAAGTTCATCCAATTACTAAAAAGGCAATGTTAGAAAAGATAGATATGATTCGTAAAAGATTGCAGAACTTCAGCTATGACCAGAGAGAAATCCTTATGAATGCTGAGGGAGAACCAGGCTCGCCAAAATTGTGTGCACATATATCTAATATTCCATACAATATAACAAAAATGGAAATCCTTCAGTTTCTAGAGGGACTGGCAGTAGAGGAAAACTCTGTACAAATTCTTGTTGATAATAATGGGCAAGGTTTAGGACAAGCACTGGTTCAGTTTAAAGCTGAAGATGATGCTCGTAAGGCAGAGCGTTTGCACCGTAAAAAACTGAATGGAAGAGATGTTGTTTTGCGTTTGATAACTGTAGAAGAAATGAGAGATATTGAGAGAAACCCACCATCTCAAGGGAAAAAGATACTGAAAATACCGATACAAGGAAATGCAGCTGTGCCCGGAGCACAGGGTGCTGGTGGGGATGAGCATGCCTTCTTGGGGGGAAATTCTAAAGATGCAAACAATGGTCCTCCGTTTAATTTCCCTGGTAACTTTAGTGGGTCTGGCACATTTGGTCCCCCTCTACCACCACCTGGAATAGGTGGCTTTCCTGATTCTAGACCAGGAATACCTACAGTTGCAACTAGCGGTTTACCTGGTGCAGCTATTGAGGTCCCAGGTTTTGCAGGTGGTCCTGGTAATTTGAGTGGACCAGCAGGTTTTGCAGGGGGTCCTCAGACTTTTGGTAATGGTCCTGGCAATTTAAGTGGACCCCCTGCCTTTGCCGCTGGTCCTCCAGGAATTGCTGGCGGTCTTGGACATTTAAGTGGACCTCCAGGGTTTGGACCTGGACCAGGAAATATACATATTAGTGGACCCCCAGGTTTTGGAACAGGGTCTGGGAAGCCAGGACCAACTGTCATTAAAGTACAAAATATGCCCTTTACTGTTTCGGTGGATGAAATTTTGGATTTCTTTTATGGTTACCAAGTGATCCCTGGTTCAGTGTGCTTAAAATACAATGAAAAAGGCATGCCCACTGGAGAAGCAATGGTTGCATTCGAGTCTCGTGATGAAGCTATGGCAGCTGTTGTCGATTTAAATGACAGGCCTATAGGCTCCAGAAAAGTAAAACTTGTTTTAGGGTAGCTGTTAATATGAAGTAGTTGTAGAATAGATATTCATAGTGCTGTGATAAGTGCATCTGGATTGGTTTTTATAGTATTTCCAGGATAGAACCTGTGGATTGTTTAAATTGTAAAACAGGTTGGTTTTGATAAGACAGAGCACTGGGTTAGCCATGACATGAGAAACACTGCGAGGATAGATGTGCAGTGGATTTTCCCGTACAAATGTGTGGAAAAGCTAGACAGATTCTTATTCATCATAGAAGTTTGGTAAACTATACTGGACACAGTGCTTATCAAGGAATCTAGATTGGTTTTACGTAGTTTCGGATAAGGGAAATAGATTAATTCAGTGAAGCTCTTCAGTGGGTGCTCTTGCAAGCCATTGTAAAATAGATAGCTATTTCTAGATTTGGTTAAAAGCTGGCTGAATTTGCTTTGTTTACAGGTCAAAGCTTTGTTTAAAGTCCTGATTTTACTCTGCAACTGAACGAATTCTCAGTGTACACAGATTAATTGTTTTGTGTATGTATCTTTATTTTTTCCAAGATTCTCACTGTATGAACAGTTGAATTATGCCCATTGCTGATGTGTCTACCAAACTAATTCCTATAAGTATGAGCAGAATCGTTCTGTAAAATTCAAGCTGTTCTTTGTGGAATAACCTTTAGTTATTTATATATTGCAATTATAACTGTGCAGAATAAGACTTTTGCCACAAGTATAGCTAACCTCTAACATAATCATATGAGTTTTACAGTACACTTATAAAACATTTGCAGTGAAGTAACAACTTGAAAATACGCTTTATTGTTTAAGTAGCTTGATTTGTTAGGATTACATGAATCAGTTGGGATAGGATCTTTGACACTTGTTGGATATTGATGTTGTATTTCTCATGTGTCTCTTGAACTCCTTGCATAGAGTCTCTGCTAAGAGAACCAAAGTGGTGATTATTAGTAGAAGATTGGAGTCCAGCTAAAGTTTTACATTAGTTTATGTATGAAAGAAACTTTTCTCTTCAGCAACTCTGTCGTGAATTACTGCTATGGGTCAATTCAGAGATAAAATTTATTTTTCTCCAAAACTTGAAGATACTGAGTTTACTATATATTTTTGCAATAAAGTTGTGCTGTTGTATTCAAAGTCTGTAAAGAGTTGCCATTTTCTTTGCTGTGCAGTAAAACTTTCCATGGAAAAAAACAGAAAATTGGAAAGGAAGTAATTACACAAGTGAAAAGTAGAAATTTTTGGTTCATCCTTGCTTGGTTTATGATAAATTTTAAGACTTGGGCATTGCCTGAAAAATCCTGCTATTCCCTGCAAATCATTGTACTTAAACATAGTAAACTTTAAAACCATTTTGTTTTTTGGACAAAGAAAAACAGTGCCTTTTGGTGTTGCATATCATGGAACACTGAAGTGTATAGTCAGGCAAAATTGAGAGGTGCAAGTGGCAACAGTTTTATTCATGTGGTGCGTAGGAGAGATTTGAAAACCTGTGCAGCGCTGCATCCTGAGAGGATTTCACAGTACAGGAATATGTGGAAGGATTGTATAAAGGTGTACTTCAATAAAGAGGCGGTCGCATTACACAGATGCTTCTGTAATTCATTAGCATAATTTTGTTTTGACAGATTACTAGGTGGTCCCAACTTCGGAAAAGTCATGTGATTTGTATATACTGTTTAAAATTGAGCCTCCTGTTAATAAAACTGTCTGTCTCTGAAGCTTCATGTTANCTTTTTTTTTTTTTTTTTTTTTTTCCTTTGAAAGTCTGAAAGTACTCTTGATGATGTCAGAAAGATGTGTGATTAGGAGTCAAGCCTTTCAGTTTATTTTTAAAGTTTTGCTCTTTGTTTTTTAAACAACTTTTATTAAAGTTTCATACTATATTGGAGTTATTTGGGTGCTTGTTTCTTCCTGTTTCACATTAGAATAAAATTACTGAAAAGGAAAACTTGGCTTCATTGTTCACAGAATTGATTTAAGATATTAGTATGTGTTGACTTGTGGAAACTGGTGATAACTTTTTTCAAGTTCAAATTAATCACAACAATGCTTGCCTTGTTGTGAAATTTAATTAAACTACAGGTGTCTGGAATTAGCTACACAGTTCTGTGTTACTGTCTTTTGATTTCATGTCTCGATCCTCTTGATAATGGATACAGGGTTATTAGTGTTTGTGTTAGACACAGCATATGCTGCGAAACATGCTTGTGTGCCTGTTCCTTTGGACTTTCTAAAAGTGCAGGTTTGTTTTGGAAATATTTCCTTTTCTGATTCTTGATTTTCTGTATGGTGTAAAGATGTTCAAATGCTTCTCTAAAAAAAGTGCAAACCAATACAAAAAGCCATTGGTGTTGGGAACATTGACATGGGTGGAATGCTTAAGTGGAGGATTTGGGATGGGGAAGGGGCTCTTGCGAAGCAGTTGATGCTCCATATCTTTTAGCATAAATTAGTAGTTAATTAGTAAATATCCCCTCTTCTTTGAGAGTAGGCCCTTGGAAAAAATAGGCAGTCATATTAAGAATTTCTGTATGTGCTATAAATAATACAGCTGCTGTCCTGAATAGTTATAGTTGATCCTTTAAAGCATATATAGAGAAAAGTTCATGATCAGGTGTCACTTGCAAATGTAAGAAGTTTTCTATAACAACTTGCTTTCATGTTAGAAGCAGCCTTAAACTGCATGTCGTACTAAATTATGAGGGATACCCTTATATTGACAGACTACATAGCTAGATTTGATAAAATGCCTTATTTTGCACTTGTTTATATTCATGAACAGCCTTGAAAATAAGGGGTAGGACCTCTGAGGTCCCGTCTCCAATGTGGAAGGTATGTAACTGCCCTTGCATATACACTTCAAGGCTGGCTGCTAACAAGAGGTAGCAACAGAAAGAATCAGCTAATGGACACTGCTCAAATTTGCAGTTGTTTTGGCCTTGAAGCTTGGAGTGTCAGGAACAGATACCCTGCTTAGCCTCGTTGGAACAATGCAGTCAGTGACACTGATGTCCCAATTTCTTCAAGTTATGGAAAGAAGGTATTTGTGTTTATGAAACTAGCTAAGTTAGTGTTTTTAGCAGTTCCTTCAGTGTTAGTGTCTTAAGTACTACTTCTAAAACAAGTAAGTGGTAAAGTGTTATATTAATGATGTGATTTCTGTTAAACGTACATATTTTTGTTGTCCCATTCAGAAGAGAAAGTATGAATATAATAAATTATTCAATGACGAACTTGTGACCTACATGGAAGAACTGCAATGGTTAGATAAAAGTATGACTTCAAAGTTACCAGATTTTCAAGCAGTTTCACATAAATGTTGCAGTCAGATTTTGTTTTTAACACAAGTCAATTCTGTAACATCAAAGACAACATTAAAGGCAGTTCTTTATTGATGAATTGTTGCCACATTCTAAATGTAGATTTGTGAGAGGTTTGAGGCTTTGTAGGTTTAAAGAAAACTGAAGGATACTACTTTTATTTGAAGTAGTATCCCTTTCATAGTAGTTAATGTTATCCTTGAATGTCTATGCTCTGAATTTGTTGTGAGTGGAGAGGAAGATCGATACAAAACTGAAGACTATAGTCGAGTGCCAGTTGATGTTGAAGGTCTGCCTTCTAAAGAATGTACGTGCTGGTCAGTTCTACTAAATTGCTCCGGCTGTCCTTAAAGAAGTTGTTGCCTATACTGTGTGAAATTAGCAGCTTGTTTTGCTGAGAGTATTTGGGTGCACTAAAGACTGCAGACTCTAGAAAAAAAAATATTTTTCCACTTACCTAGGCACACTAGTGGTGCATTAACTGCAAATAACAATTTCAGTTTCTCTGTTTTGTTCCTCCTCAGTCTTCTGCTGTGGTGGTTCCAAAGCTGTTGCTTCCTGCAGCGAATGCTGTCAGTCTTCAGCGTGTTGTTCAGCAGTGCGTGCCTCTGAACAGTGTTGGCCTTCTGATCTGCAAAATAACTACATGTTATGGACCACCTAAAGCCTCTGGTTGGACAACGGACTACTCTTTGAGAGCAGTTGTTTTAGGATGATTATCCAGATACATGGATTAGACCCTGAATCAAAGGATTGCAATTCCTGTTTAATACAGACTCTAGTACAAGCAAAAGACTAGTTTCTGTGTTTGACAACATAATTGGTTGGAAGGAAGCAGTTTTGAAACTGGACTGGTATATTAGGAAATGTTTAGTTTGAGTCTGAAGACACACACAAAGTAGTTGTATGTCTTTGCTTCTTCAGATATTGTGCAGGTCTTTAAAAAAAAAAAGTTAAATTCTGTTGCTTTAAGAGGTTTTTCAGAAACATTGCCTTGGGCCTGGAAGCAGTGTTGCCAAATATATTTGCTTGTCTTTGCCCTTTTGCAGGTTTGCTGGTGCTCCTTTCTGTTCTGTGGCTATATGTTCTTTCGTGGTTTTGGGAAAACTGAGCTAGAGTTTGTGTATGGAGCAAATTCCTCCTGGTGGAAGAGGAAGTGAAACTGTTAAATGCTTCTGCAGGAAGAGTAACCTCAATGGGTTCTCTTCCTATCGGTTTTTGGCGGTCAGAACGTGATGGTAGTTGAAAGATTTGGCTTTCCCACAGAATGAAAATCTGTTGGTTAGTAGTATGCATTCAACTTAAGGTTTGTGGCTGTGTACTGAACTCCGCTACTCTTTCCCTGTCTTACGATCAGGTAGGTATACTGTAGCTTATTTTCTATACAGATGACTGTCAGTAATTTTCTTGGAGCTTTGTGACTATGTGGAATGTTTGGGTGGTGTTTGTGCAGGGAGTGCTTCCTACCTTCCTGACAGGGGAGCTTTTCACTCATGGGTATAAATAAATACCGTATGTAAGAAAAGCAGCCCTAAAAGTGTTCCTTTTCCATAGCTCCAGACTGAATGCGGTTGTTGGATGGTTTAGCTGTGATTCTTTTCACTCACTGGTACTCAGTTCCGTGCAGCTTCCTTTGTTATAATTCTTCTGGTTTTATATATGCACTCACAGCATGGCAGCTTAGGAGAGAAGCAACCAGATGAATTCTGACCTGAGTTCGTTTACTGTTTCTGCGGAGTCAAAGTGTACTCCTTTGTGGCTGTTTTTCTCTTGTATGCTCTTGTGTCTACAGCCTTAAGTTCAAATGGTCTTACCAGTTGCTTCCCAAATACATTAAAGTAAGCTTTCAGAAACAATGAATATATTTCCTTCTAATGTGAGTCCACTTTCCACAAAATCAATTTTGTAACTCCCTATTTACTACCCTTACACCAGCTTCACTGTTTTCCCCCAACTTTTGGGAGGTCTTTTGTTAAGACTTACCAGTGAACTAGACTGTACTTCCTTGTTCGGTTGATAGTAGGTCACAGCTAGGATAACTTCAAGGGGTGGAGTGGGGATTGCCTTTACAGTACGTGGTTGGGGGAGTACAATTTCTCTTAAAATGGAAAATTTAGGACTTGGAAGGCTTACACAGGGAAAACAGGAATTGATCCTGCCTAAAACTCTCTTGGTTGGCATAGTCTGGCTTTTTGGACCAGTCACTGCTTTTGGAAGGCTGGTGACTTTTTGGAATCTTCATATTGTAGTTACAGTATTGTTAACCAAAGAATCGGTAGGATGGTATTGGTGACTTCTGATCATCTGAAGGTAGGTGGAACTTCTAGCTAGCTATTTCATAGTTTTGAACAATTAGTTTCATTTCAATCATTTCCCATTAAATGTGACTGTGTGGATGTACTGTTGCTCTGTGTGACAGTAGGAAGCTTAGAAATGCTTTCTAGTCACTTGGAAATGAAGGCAGATTTGGGGAGGAAAATAGCAATATAGTCAGAATGTAAACTACTTCAAGAATCGAAGCCTCTGTGTAGCACCTATTTGCTTAGTGACCTTCTTCTGCGGTGGCATTTGCCAGAATGTGCTCCATAATACAAGCTTTTTATGAAACTTGTTTTCAGCAGTATAACCAAAGTGTTGCTGCTTATTTTGACAGGAGGATAGATAACGGAATATGAAAAGTCCTTTTTTGTTTGAAC
>VYZV01009720.1:0-11341 GCA_013401275.1 Pandion haliaetus | reverse complement strand
ATGGCCTCACTCAGAAATTGTTAGTGCTTATGGCTTGAGCAGTATGGATGATAGATCCCTCAGTACTGAACTGTAAATGAACTGCATTTCCTGTTTTTATTGTATTTTTATGCATGTTTTGAACACATAAGCCAAGCAGAAGGAGATTCATGTAAAATTATGCTTTCCTGTAGAAAAAGAAGTGTAGTCACAGAGAAAATGCAGACAAACAGGAAGGCTTCCGCCTTGATGACTTCATTTTTTTATTAAGAATCTATTCTCAAATATTTTTACACTATTTATCTTAAGATTTGCTTTGTACATGCCCAAGACTTACAGACACATATGTTGTCCGCTCCCTGCAAACACCTTATTCTGATTAAAACAGTCATGGATGTATGTCTAATGATGAAACTATATTTGAAGCTAAATTTTATGCAAATTTTCACTGACATTAAACAGCATTAAATATTTATAATAAAGTTTTGAGTAAGAGATAAGTTTTCCCGTCGGACAATTATTGCATGAATTTGACCACTCAGTAGATAGAGTCCATGGAAAAATATTTTAGATATATTTGTAGTGCTTACTGCAAGTGAAAAATAAGTACATTTATTGCTGAAATTATTTAAATTCATGAACCTATTAAATACTTGTAACATCACTGCCTATACTACAAATGCATTTAAAAGCTTAGAAACATGTTGGTCAGGTTCCCAGGGCTGCACACTCAGATTTGGATGACTGTGTATAAAAGATTTCTTTTGTAAATGTAGAAAGTCCTGCAGTTTGAGCAGTGTGTTTACCCATTTTTGCATGCTCAGCTTATGTGCATCTTTCTGAAGATTAATGCTTGACATTCTGGATAGGTTGTACTTAACACAAGAAAAGACAAATTTCTTCAAAATATCATAATATTGNGACTGAAACAAAAAATCGGAATTGTTCAACAATGTCTTTCTCTACAGACACTGCTGCTACTGTATTAATAATCCCACCTAATTGACACTATCCCTATTTATATTACATATACTGTGCTAGTTGCAATGTTCAGTTTTTCCTTTTTTAAGTAACTGTTGTTTCTGCCTTTCGCTAAAGATGGGGAATGTTTTTCCAAGTTAATAAGATTCCTATTTTACTTAAATAACAAACATATTCACTATCTTTCTGTTGTTTTAAAATGTAATTGCTAAGAATGTGTTCAACAGTTTGACTTGGCTTCCTCATCCTGTACTCCCTAATTGAGTGAATTAATTAAAAATGGGTGTTTGCCCATAAAAGAATGAATGAGCAGACTCAGTGCTTGATGTCAGAAATAAAACTGTAAATGAACGTAATTATGTTTCACCTTCCTATTTACTCATTTATGTGTGTATAAGCATTTAGTTAGTTGTATGCAATATAGTGTCTTAAACAGTTTCATTTACATTTTGGTTTTTAAGAAGAGAGGAAGGGTAAAAGGAAAGCTAATGACTAGATAATGATTTCTTTCTGAAAGGCTGAGCATCACTTCTAATATTCAATTTGCAGAACATCAGGGTAGAAAATACATTTCTGTCAGTTTTTTGGTAACTGTACTTTATTTGGAAAGAAATTCTCAACACAGAAAACGCGAGATCATTTTGACTCTAGGTGCCAGGATGTTATTCCTACATACATTTATGGTATAGTGTAACAGCTGTAAGCAACATGATATTCAAAGGTGTCTTCTGTCTGTATTGTACAATATACTTCTTTAAAAACGGACACTGATGATGGCTACCATTTTGTTTAAAATAATCCATATTATGAGTCAAAATAGCATGGCTTTTGTCCTTAAATTTACATAACCAACACAATGTTCTTTTTCTATTTTTACTGCTAACTGCATGGAAAATGAAATGCAGTTCAACCAGCGCATTGCTTGTTATAATTTTGCTTTTTGTGGGATTGTTCTTGTCCCTAGGGAAACCCAGCATTATATTCGTGATTTGGATAGGCTTATTGAACAGTAAGCAGTTGCTTTGTCTCCATAAGGGAGTCTAATACCCAACAGCAAGATCAGAGAGGAGAATAATTTGGCATTTCTATACAGGAACATTGTCTTGCTACTGAATCAAAAGAAAACTTATGTGATTATAGAGTCTTTTGATATGCATCAAATAAAAAATGCTAACTGTGGAGAAAGTTGTATCAATTCATTCTAAGCTGAATAAAATTAAATAGTGATGAACAAAAAGATATGCAACTGAAGATTTTGATTTTAAAAGGTTAAAATTTGAGAAAGTAGGGAAAGTGGTACATAATGAGAACTTACTTAGTGGTCAGTGGTTGAACATCCCTCCACCATCCTGCCCCCTGCATCAAATATACAGAAGTAATAGAATGCTGGACAAGAAAAGAGTTTCTACTGTAGACAGTTGAATTCTTTGTTATCACAAATTCCTAAATTTAGCCAGCTAACCTTTAAAATGAAGGATTCCTTTAGCAAGCCTGTTCCAGATGTTAGTCCTCTGAAAGTTAGAGGCCCTCTAATTTCTTAACTAAATGTATTTATAAACACTTAATGCCCATTTGTTCTTTTGTCAATATTATTCTTAAGATTAACTGGCAATTCTGTCTCCCTACTGTTTTTTTCTCCTGTGTAATTATGGAGACACAGTCATACCCATTTCCAGAATTCCTTTTTCCCTACAATAAAGTCAGGTCTTTGAATGTCCTCTAAAGATATATGCCTTCTTTCCTGCTTATGGCACTTGCATTCATCATTTCTTATTTCTATTTGAATCCCTCTTTCTTGAGCATGCATGGCAAGAAATGAGACAGTTATTTTTTGTGTATTTGGTCTGAGTCTTTTGCAATTTTTTCTCTTTGCTTCAGCTGCAAGTTTCTGATATTGTTTCACTTTTAAGTTAAAGATATTGGAAGTCTTTTGAATATTTGAACTGATAAGCTCTTCAGTAAAGCTGACCACAGTAATTATTTTCCATAATTTCTCAGCATATGCCCTTTTGAAATAAAGGATGTTGTTTACTAATCTGTTTTCACTATCTTTCTGTTTAGTCCAAATGGAAGTAACTAATGATTACTTTCCTTAAGGTATTTTGTATGACCACTCTTCTGCAATACATCATTTACAAAATATGTGTCTAACTGTATAGATTTCCTACTTCTGCTTCCATCAGTGTTGTTATTCATACTCCTGATGTTCATTTAGCACTTATACCCATGTTTACATGATCTTCCTATGCATTAAAACCAGGTCTGCCTTAGTTTTAAATTATAGCTCTTTTTATCAGCTATTTGATCTCAGAAAGTTAGCACTTCTAGAGCTCAACTGGTGTCATTCCCACTTCAAATACCCTGTCCATGAATATCTCACAGTAACTGAAAATACCCAAACTTTCCTCAAAATACAAGTCTTTGAATAATTTTTTATGTTTTGTCACCCTTCTCGCGGTGACTAAAAGAATTCCATTGTAGATTACTTTTGTGTCTACTTCAACTTTTTGTTCTTGTCTGGTAGATTTTTCTGTAATATGTCTTTGCAAGGAAGAGGCAGTGTTATTTGCTCTGCCATGAAGAATAATCAGTGGAATTTTCCCCACATTCAGCAGGGTTCTTCTCTTTGTGCTCGATTCTGTGTCCTGCCACCTTTGTTCCTGGTATACAGACAACTTTTCTCTTGTCTTGCTCCACTTTGAGGACAAATTCATGCTCCACAGTTAATTTTTCCCAGAAAGAACCCCTGTTTGCACAGTATATCCTCATTCTGGGGTTGATACCAATCTCAGGATCTGAATTCTCTGATTTCATGTGTTTGAATTAGTTTTTATTTTTATTGCTGTACTTCAACTATCATCCTCATTCCTTGCTTGATACACATATTCTTAGTTTCAAATTATTTTAACATTTTGTTTTTTAATGAAAGCAGTGAATAAACTTATAATGACTATTACTTCTAAATATTGTAGAAATTAAAAAAGATACCAGAATACTGAAAATGAGAAATGTTACAGCAAAAAAAAGCAAGTGATATTATTTTGGGAGTACCTGTATAGTCACACAAGTCTGCTAATTCAAGTTTGTGTGTATGCGTTCACTGGCTCACATTAAATAGCAAATTTTCAGTTTCTTAAACTAGCTTAGAGTACTAGAATTCTACTTCAGGGTTGAAATACAGTGTCAGGACTGCACAAAGAATCATCTATGCCAAACATATTCTTTAGTTTGATCAATACATCAATTCTTCCATTACTTCCATTAGTATTAACTACAATCTCAAAATCATAAGATATAAATAAGAAAGTAATGTGCATCAATTGTGACCTCTTATTTTCCTTGGATAGCTCCTGAGCAGTAAAGCATTGGAAGAAATAGAGCTGTAAGGTTGGTTGCCACAATGTTATTACTCAGCAGGAATTTTATCAAATATGGGAAATCTGTGGAATATGTTTCTTCCTCATAATAGTAAGTTTCAGTTGACATTCTCTGTATGAATCCTTTGAGACAACAGAGGTGCATTTTAAGCATTAACAGTTATCCTTAATCTTCTATTAAAATTCCTGAAAGTCTCTTTCTTTTTACACTGTAGTGCAATACAATTCACTAATACCATTTTGTTCGTGCAGAAAGGTGATCTGAGTAACTCGTAAAAGGTTGAGCATGATAATGTTATAAGAACTTCCAGCATTTTCCATTTAGTGGTTAACAGCATGTCATGGATTAATAAGTAGAATGTTGATAGTTGTCCTGGTTTCAGCTGGGATAGAGTTAATTGTCTTCCTAGTAGCTGGTATAGTGCTATGTTTTTGAGTTAGGTATGAGAAGAATGTTGATAACACTGATGTTTTCTGGTGTTGCTAAGTAATACTTAGTCTAAAGTCAAGGTGACGTCATGCCCAGTATATAAACTGGGTGGACTGGGGCTGGGAGGGATCGCTGCTTGGGGACTAATGGGGTGTCTGTCGGCAGGTGGTGAGCAATTGCATTGTGCATCACTTGTATATTCCAATCCTTTTATTATTACTGTTGTAATTTTATTAGTAGTGTCATTATCATTATTAGTTTCTTCTTTTCTGTTCTGTTAAACCATTCTTATCTCAACCCATGAGTTTTACTTCTTTTCCCGATTTTCTCCCTCATCCCACTGGGTGGGGGGGAAGTGAGTGAGCGGCTGTGTGGTGCTTAGTTGCTGGCTGGGGTTCAACCATGACAATAGTCAAAGGTGAATTCATAGCAGATGCATGAATAGAAAATATAAATAGATAGTGCAATACTTGTTTAGCTGCCATATTAGACAATGAAAATTTATTTTTTAATGTCATAAGAAATGAAACACAAAGTAAGATACTGTAAACTGGTGTTTCTGCCTACCCTGCAATTGTGAAGGCTGTATGACCTCAGGATTTGTAGTCCTAAAGATAATTTCAAGAGTTTTAAAAGATAGATACCTTGTGAATGTATGTACTGCTGCCCAGGGATACAGTATGATATTTAATGTGTCTACATGGTGTGCTTGGGAAAGGGTAGATCAAAAATGTGCGAAAGGAAAAAAACTTGACTGCCCAAAATGGTTGGCTAAGTTTCACCTGTGTTCTATTAATAAAGAAAAATTTAAATTTGGGTATAAGTGTAGCTATTATTTACATGACCTTTAAGGTTTCTCAGAATAGTGACAATCAAAGATGCAAAAGACATATTAAGTGACTTTTTTTCAATCTCTTCAGAGCCAATGGTAATTGCCATCTCTCATCAGAGCCAAACATAGCTATAACAAAATAGAATCCAGCTTGTGCAGCAGCAGGTCTAAACTTGATAATAACATTTAGTATCTCATACCACACTGAAATGTTAATATATTTGTGGTATCATCCATCCTTTTTCCTCCAAGACTGAAACTCAGTTTCAGTTTGTTAATGATAGTGTTCAGTGATATATTGATGATTATTTTGCCATGTGTTTTTGTTTTTTACATTTTTTTTTTAAGCTTGTGGTAGAGGTCAGAAATTCCACAATTCTTTGCTGCAAAGGAAAATATTAATTATTTTAGCTATAACTTCAGCGGTGAAAAGTAGATGTTCTGCAATAATGAATTGTACTGAGATGATTTGAAATTACATTCTTCTTTACTTTAAATAATTCCTTTAATATAATATTTATTTAATGATTTAAATGTGAAATAAATTTATTTTGCAACAGCAATGGCAGGAATTTCCTCAAATTCACAGGATTTTCATCATTTTAGCCCATGACATCTCTGCTTGTGAATGGCAGATCTAGTTTTTCCATGTGAAGAGAGTGCAAGATGCCCCGTAATGGTTACTGACTTTCCATTTAGAAAAAAGCAATTTTTTCAGGAATACACAAATTGATTTTATTGCAGGCTATGATTTCTTCAGGAAGCAGATTCTTATAATTTCTGAATAGGTGAATTTTCAGCACAAAGGACTTAATCAAAATTTGGACCAATGAAATCTAATGTTATGGCTGAACTTATAGATAAGAATCTGATTTTCATAATAAAAGAAAGCTAAAGAAAGCACTAACACATGCAGTAGCATTTGAATTGTAATTGTTAGGGAGCAATGAGAGTGGGATGCTCCCTATCAGCTGGGGAGCTGGGAACTGAGAATGACAAGGGAGGCAGGAGCAGAGATCTCATTGATGAGTGGAGCAGAGCAGGCCTGGGCATGGTAGCCAGGTTCAGCCAAGTATCCAAATTACCATCCAAGTCCATGGTGACAAGCCAATGACAAGCCAGAAAGTCAAGACCATGGGTCGGGGTCCAGGTCAGCGAAGTACATGGCCAGGCACAGATGTAGATGCCACGTAGCTCAGGTAAAGGACAAAGTTGAGAGCCTGAGTTTACATGCAGCTCCCGAGCAGAGGGGGCCAGGTCCCTGCAGCTTACAGCTCTTTCCCCAACAGGCTGAAGTAAGGTTGCACAGCAGCACCACATCAGGTATGGCCTTGCCTGTGGGCAGCTAAAACCTTTCACAGGAACAGGGGGGTGCATTTTGGGCCCTGACACTAGGGTTTTACTCATAACTAGGGAAGAATGTCAGAAAAATTAGTGGATAAGCAGCAATACTGTTTTCTTTGTCTTTACTCAACTTTGAAAAGAGCATTCAGAATCTTAATGTTAGGGACTGAGTAGTTGAGAATAATTATAATTATTATTTTTTCTAATGGTGAAGGATTTTTACTCTCATGTACTAAGGGGCCTTATAACTATACTATTAGAAAAAAGCAAATTAACCCTATTATTGGGGAAATAAGGAAATGAATTCCATCCTTTTAAAATGGCTGACTTTATTCTTTCTGGTTTAGGTCAGCTGAAAGTGAAAAAATGAAATGGTGTTTTTGGTAAAACTGTTTGCAGAATCTTTGGAAAGACATACATAGATCCAGAAGTGTATGCTAGTTAAATATGACAGTTTTAATGGCAATTAATAACTATATTTGTGAAAATGTCAGCATTTTTTCCTAAAAAAATCCAACTGTCAAGAAAGTACCAGGAAACATGAAACAGCTAACCGTGTAAACAGAGTAAGAAAAGTAAGGGTAAGAGAATAACCTTGGTAAGCATCCTGGAAATCTTATAAAATAATAGAAAAAAGTTTAAGGAGACAGTGCATATATCAGTAAGGAAACATGGACCAGTAGGCAACAGTGATTTATGTAATTCTTAGTGAACAAGTGTAACTACCATTTAGTTCCGGTTGTAATAATTAGCAGACAAAAGCTGCAACAATAACAAAACAGCTAAGAAAATACAACAAAGCACTTTAGTAGGTGCTTTCATAATAATTATTTCTCCAAATTTTTATATAGGTATAAAATATGTAATGTAGTACATAGAAATTCCAAAGTGAAAACAGAAAACATTTATGATTTCCAACAGGTAAAATATAAAAAGTTAAAATAATTTGCAGGACCTAGAATGAAAAATTACTGAACATACACAAACAAAAAATAATTAGAACCAAGATGAAACTGCTCATTAAAGAACTGCCAGGTTTGTTGATAAGTCTAATTTTATTTGACAATTTTATAAATGATGTGGGGGAGGAATAGACCTTGAATTACACTCTTACATTGTACTAAATTGGAAAGTGCTGTATATTAATGAGGACAATAATACTTCAAAGGTACTGAAAGATTTTAGAAATGTGAATATAAGGTAATAACATTACTCCAGTTTGGATAGAACATGAGTGTATAAAAATAAGAAGCCCTTAAAAGAAAATTAAACCATAAAGAAAATGTTGCCCATATATTTAAAAACTAAAAATCAGAGACATTAGAAGCAAACACCAAGTGATGTTTTTGCTGAACTTAAGCTATTGATGACTTAAAAGAGAGGGGTATGTTACTTCTCAAGATTGCCTTCCTTTTGAAACTCTTCTTCCAGTCTAATAAACAATATTTCCTGCAGTGTAAAAAATACTTACTTAGATAGCTCTTGTTGTGTTTCATGATGCAAATTATCAAGGTATAGATGACATTTACAGACTGAATTTTTCTCCAAATTTGAGGGGTTGTTTAAATTGGCAAAATTGTATTCCCAGACAGTGATACTATCCTGTTTTTGATTCTGTAGAGATTTGTGCCTTGATTAATTTTAAGATGAATACATCTACTCCAGGTAAATAATAAAAAGTTAGGAAGTATGTATGCCTTTATAGGATTGTCTTTGCAGACTACTGTCTGCAAAAAAAAAAGACCTGTACTTCATACCTGCAAGTATATTTATGTACTAAGTTTTGTGGAGTGCAAGCTGACTTGTTTTTGCAGAATTTCAAGTAATTGTGCCTTCACTTTTCCAAGTTTTCTTTTACAAAGTGTAGAAAGAGTGGGCAGACTATAGCATGACATTGTAGAATCATGTACGATTCTTGTAATGAGAAATAAAGCAAATTTTAATATGAAATGAACTGATTTGTGAAGCTTGCATTTAAGTCCTATGTTACATAAGTAATCATTTAAGAAATATTTATTAATTAAAAACATTTAAAAGTAATTTAGCTAAAAGATTAAATAATACCAAATTGCATACTGCATTTCAATTTACTCAAATTGAAATATAGTATCACATTCTGCTTTTATTAAAGGAACACATATATTATCGGTTTGCTTCTTTAATTGTTCTGAACTTTTACTTCTCTAAATATATTATCTTACAAAAAATTATTTTCTTATATCTGTTTCTTATTTTCTTGTTGTATTTTGTTGCTTTTAAGGTCATCATATTTGCCATTGCCAAACAATGTTAAATTTTTAAATTCAACTGACATATTGCAGTGATATTCTGAAATTGCAAGAATTTTACACAGTGATCCTGGTCCTGCAAACCATAATGTATATGTGTGGCTCAAGGATGAGAGATTCTTAGTTAATGTTATATCTAGGGCACCAGATAAGCTTAGTCAAGCTCTAAAGAGACAATTTTGGAATCCCAGTCTTTACTGTCTGCATCTTGGTAGACTACTTGCTTTATTTTCTCACCTCATTCCTGTGGTGGCTTTTCAGTCCAATTGTTCTCTGTCTGTCCATTCCTCTGCCTCATATAAACACAGATGTGGGTACCCTTTTTTATGAAGGGACACTACAGAAAAGTGCCTTGTCAGTCTACAATAATACAGAACTCGGTTGTTCAATAAACAATTTCAACCACAGACAACCATTCAAGCAACATGTAATTCATGTCCCATGTCTTTGTTTATCTGTGAATAGAATTATGGTGGCATTCCTATTTTCTCTTGCTTCTTTCAGGGTATTTTAGGTTTCCTTGTTTTTTGGGTTAGGAAGAATTTCAGAGCAACAATTCAGTTTCTTTAGTGGAACACAGCTTTCATCTTCTTCTGTTCTGTCTTGGTATTTTCATTAGTAGTTTTGTCATAATTGGATTGCACCAGTGAAATTTCAGCAATAATATGAAGATGGGAAGCATGGCCGTTAAAGATGAGGATCAGACTAGATAAAGATAGAGGACCATAGGAGACTTAAGCAGTACAACTGAAGTAAGGTATGATAGTGTGAACTGTAAGATTTAGTGGTTAATAACATGAAACTGTCATAAAATGGAAACCATTAATTGCAAAACACAAAGCATGAGAAATAGTTGAGTATATTAGCTGATCAGCTGTGACTGTGAGGCATCAATATAATATGTTTATTAAAATGACCTTGACTATATTAAGTGAAGGTAACATTAGTGTCATTATAGAAGGCATCTGTAAGACCTATTGTCTCCAGTTCACATTAGCGGTGTTAAAAGGAATTCGGAGAGGAACCAGTACAGGTAAATATCATTACAAGTGCAGATAAGTGCAAAGTCTATCTTACAAGAAATGACCAATGCTTTCTTTACCTAACATCTATGAAGTGTGAAGAAATTGTCCCAGCTGCTGAATAAGTTGTTTTAGTTGCTAATTATCTTAATTAACAGAATGTTCCTTATTTCTTGTGTGTATTTGTCTAGTTTCAGGTTCTAACCATTGGGTATCGTTATGTCTTTTTCTGTTAGAGAAAATAGCTGTTTATAACTGTCTGGCATTTTCTACAAAACTTCAGCCACGACATCCATTCTGTTGTAATAAAAATAAAATTGCTTCAATCTCTTTTTAATTCCTTTATTCCTTATTTGATTAGTAAAGGAAGATGGAAAACTTCCTACTCGTATTGTGCTGTCACAATTCCAGAAAAATTCCAGTCTCTATGTAAGAATTGTGGTGGTAGAGCTACACTTCTGACTTTTGAAAATAGAAATGCATTTTTGCTTTCATGTAGTTGGGCATCTTTACTGAGTCTTTAATCTTTGGGCAGAGACCCTACAGTGCCCTTAACATTATAAAAAATTCTTATGGTCTCAAAGTTTTGGATCACATTTATATTACATGACATAAAATTTAAGGAAAGATGTTAAAACATAATTATATTATCATTTTCATATTAAATGTGTTTACAGATATCTATATTGTGTTTTCCACCAAATGGCACTAAAGTTATCATGGCTTAGAGGATTGGGATTTTAAAATTGCAGGGCTATTCATTCCAAAGCAATTTTGTGTGAATTCTTTTATATGCCAGCTCATGTTGGTAAATCAGTAGATTATTCTTTAATTAGTAATGCCAGAAGGGCTGTTGATGGAGGTACTATTCTCTGAAGGTGCAGTTGAAGTTGAGATTCTGATCACTGGTGCATATTAAAGATTCTGGGACTCTTTTCAAAGATAAAAGTATTGACTAAATGTATTGACTAGATTGTATTTTGTTTTTTCTTTCTCCTCTTATGATCTCCTACTGTTGTTAGATAACTTAGGATGTATTTCATCTGCTAAACACATACATTAGTAATAGTGAACTACTACGCTAGTAA
>VYZV01009719.1:76076-124526 GCA_013401275.1 Pandion haliaetus | reverse complement strand
TCAATGATCTGGAGGAGGGGATTGAGTGCATGCTCAGGATGTTTGCTGATGACACTAAGTTGGGAAGGAGTGTTGATCTGCTTGAGGGAAGGAAGGCTCTGCAGGGGGATCTGGACAGGCTGGATCCATGGGCCAAGGCCAACTGCATGAGATTCAACAAAGCTAAGTGCTGGGTCCTGCACTTGGATCACAACAACCCTGTGCAACGCTACAGGCTTGGGGAAGAGTGGCTGGAAAGCTGCCCCGCAGAAAAAAAAGACCTGGGGGTGCTGATTGACACTTGGCTAAATATGAGCCAGCAGTGTGCCCAGGTGTCCAAGAAAGCCAACGGCATCCTGGCCTGTATCAGAAACAGCGTGGCCAGCAGGAGCAGGGGAGTGACCGTTCCCCTGTACTCGGCACTGGTGAGGCTGCACCTTGAGTCCTGTGTTCAGTTTTGGGCCCCTCACTACAGGAAAGACATTGAGGTGCTGGAGCGTGTCCAGAGAAGGCCAACGAAGCTGGTGAGGGGCTTGGAGCACAGGTCTGATGAGGAGCAGCTGAGGGAACTGGTTTTGTTTAGCCTGGAGAAATGGAGGCTGAGGGGAGGCCTTATTGCTCTCTACAACTACCTGAAAGGAGGTTGTAGTGAGGTGGGTGTCAGTCTCTTCTGCCTAGTAAGAAGTGATAGGACAAAAGGAAACAGTCTCAGGTTGCAGCAGGGGAGGTTTAGATTGGATAGTAGGAAAAATTTCTTTACTGAAAGAGTTGTCAGACATTGGAACAGGCTGCCCAGGGAAGTGGTTGAGTCACCATCCCTGGAAGTATTTAAAAGACATGTAGGCGTGGTGCTTAAGGACATGGTTTAGTGGTGGACTTGGTAGTGTTAGGTTAATGGTTGGACTAGATGATCTCGAAGGTCTTTTCCAACCTAAAGTAGTCTCTGACCCTCTTAACAGTTACACAGAAATGTATCACGTCATTAATGAGAGATAAGAATGGATTGTTAGGTTCCTGAGGGTGGTGAATCTGATATGTGATTTAAAAGGCTAAACTCTAACTCCAGTGCTAGTAAGCAGGGGTTTTATTTGTTTGGTTATTTTTTTATTTTGGTTGTTGTTGGTTGTTTTTTAACAATGGAACAGTAATGGCAGCACACTGCAGTTAATACAGGAGATATAACTGGTTCTTTTCAGAATTTTGTGTTATCTAATATGTTTCCTTGGGACTCAGAAAGGTATTAAGGAAAATAAAAATGACACCAGAGTTCTTTACAACCCAACTGCAAATGACTTGTTCATAGAATTATGAAAGATGAATCAACCAGTCTGAAATAAAAACATTTCAGTGCTCCTCTGTGGACTGATGTTGCCATTACAAGTAGTTTCTAGAAAATTTTTAACTGCAACGTAGCAATTTTATTAAGCCAATCGCAGAACAATTTATACGCGATATATATCGCTCAATTTTTGCAAAACGTTTGTCAGATGACATGTCAATCACAGCATGCTAGTCAGTGTTCAGAAGGAGGAACTCAATCTTCATGTCTCAAAATACCATAAAGAAAGAACAAAGGAAGATGGATGGGGCAAAATAAAGGGATAGGACTGAAATTATGCAATGAATTATTTTTCTTTGCTTCATTCTCTGCCTCTCTTGTTTCTTCTTTTTTCATGCTCCTTTCTTTGTTCCTTGATTTTTTCCTTCATCTTGTTGTTGTATTTTTTATTAATAGCGTACTATTATTGTGCCTGAATCTTTCCAAGTTCTTTCTGAGAGCTGTTCCTCATACGAAATAAAAGATAAAAGCTAGCTGTGTTGCACATTTCTTCTCTGAAATCTTTCATGTTTGGACTTCCATTAAAAAATATTAATAATAATGTTAGACTAACATATCCATCTTGTCTATTCTTTGTCTAATTATCATCTTTTTTCTTTGACTTCAGAGATCCAGAAGTCCAAAATGATGTCTTGGCTTTTTAAAGACTGTATTTAGTTCTGTGGCCATGAATCATTTTAAATTAAAACAATGAATTTTGTAATATTGCTTTCAGCAGCAAAATGTTAAGAGACTTTGAAGACTTAGGGTGGCAAAACATGACCCCACAGAGCACTGGTCCTTATCTATTGCATGTTAAACAGAATTCTTCGGAAATGTCACAGAGTACCAAATCATTATCACAAAAACTGTTGTTAATACTGAATCCAGTTAGAAGGAAACAGTGAGAGTCTCTGAGATTTCTGACTCAAGGTTTAAAAGCAAAATGAGTAAGTTAGATATAAAATCATAGACATGAAAACAATTTACATTAGAGCAGTAAATTTTAGAAAAGCTCTATACCCAGTAACTGTGACCAAAGCTAGATAAAGTGACTAGTGGAGCTTTGCAGGGTAAAAAAACCCTCAGGGGTAGAGGAGGAGATGCACTTGACATAATAGATTTTTGTCTTATTAATATACATCTGTACAGTGCATATGAACTTATAGAATATTTCAAGTGTAAAATTCAGGAACCTTGGACTCCCAGTTTTATCCTGGGGCCAATTTTTGTTGTGATTCTCGGTATATGCAGTAAAGTTTCAAGGCAGAGTTTTGCTTTAGTATCGCCTCTCAATAGTTAATCACCTTATGTATTGAGATGGCAGAAATTTTTTTGAATGCATAAAGTATAAAGAATACAGATTATGAAAACACATTCTGATATGGATTTAATATGCACTTGTATCAGTTCATTCTGAAATGAAGGACTCAGTTTGCTTGCAATCTTTTACTTGTATTGGTCCCATAGCAAAATGCTACCCACTAGGATGCCCTGTCCATAAAAACCAAGGCACTGTGATAGAAAGTTTTGGCATCTGCTATAAATCACAAGTGAATTTTTAATTGGTAAAGTATACAGTAATGCTATGCTCTTTTGATTGCTTAAGCCTAGATTTGCAGAGCTGTGTCAGGAGGCACATTTGTTTTTCTCCTTTGTGCTTTTGCTTCCCAATTTCTATCCTACATTTCTGTCACTCCCATCTCTGTTATCTCTGAAAACCTTTCTGACATTTTTGAAATATGTCATCATAAATATGTCAGATTCAGCACTTCTTTTAACATTCCTAATGCCTCTTTTTATTTTTTCAGATCTGGCCCAGTATTCCCTAAAATATTTTCTCATATGTATTAATTGATTTTTGATGGCTTCTTTTTCTCCCTTCCTATTGTAAATGCTTCAGAGTGAGTAGTAGCTACTTCAGATACACACAGAACTGTACAAGCTACATAATTATGAGTTTCTAAACTAGAATTATATACCAGACCACAGTCACTCGCTCTTACTGTACTACTATGTATTACTACATTGTTCTAGATGAAAAC
Organism: Pandion haliaetus; assembly: GCA_013401275.1. Taxonomy (NCBI): domain Eukaryota; kingdom Metazoa; phylum Chordata; class Aves; order Accipitriformes; family Pandionidae; genus Pandion; species Pandion haliaetus. The sequence goes on along the minus strand of VYZV01009719.1, from coordinate 121,184 downwards.
ATGATCATTTTGCCATTTTTTTTAAAGCAGAATTTTGTAACTTCCTAACACCCACTACTGTGTAACACCAATTGTTTTAATGACTGCTGGAGGTTGCTTTTCTATAGCTGTGCCATGAATGCTCTCTCCCAGTACTCGTTTTTTTGTCTGTTGTATACCAGCTTCTGAGATCCCAAACCCACTCACTGCAACCTACTGCAACAGCCGCTCCTAGTACTTCTTTACAAACTCTGAAGACTCCATGGCAGTAACCAAAACACTTACTCATTTCAATTGCTTTGCTTTCTTTATCCTAGACTCTGTTGTAGTCCCTCTTACTGCAGCTGGCTTCCTTCCCCCCGCCACCGTGCCATGTTCTCTACCGACGATGCCTGCATGCTTTGTACTGTTGTCTTCAGTTAACAACAACAAAACTCCATTTTTCTAATATCCAAGTCTGGATGATTTTATTGTCCTTTCACCAATGCTATCTCATGCATTAAATGAGCTTGTTGGTGTTGGCTGAGGTCTCTGTGTTAATGACAGCTGGAGAGAAATCTGGACCTTCCTTTGCAACAGGTGACAAATAACTAGTTTCCTGGAAACCTGCCTCCTGAAAATCTCCAGTCACTCAAAGTGAGATTCACAGTCTCTGTGCACAGGTACAGAAAACTGATCCATAAAGCTAGAGGCATCAGTTCTATGTATAATAAATGGAGGTGGATGACTCCTAATTGAGGTGATCCGAGGTGCCCTTTGGAGATGCTTACTTTTATTCTTTGGATATATAATGAGCCTAGGCAATGAACTGAGGCTCCCAAATTAGGTGTCTAATGTAGACACCATGAAAAAAATCCTCTTCCCCTTGTTACAACAGAACGTTATGCATTGCAATCTGTAGGTCTAATGAAAGTCTTTGGAAGAAGCCCCAGCTGAAAAGAATAATAACATCTTTAAACAACTTCATTTTTATATTCATACAATGTTTTTACTCTTTCTTAAAAATATATCAGGCAGTGAATTTCCAGCTAATTTAGGATTCTGTATAGTTGACTACCTATGAATCACCAATACATACATATTCTATAGGATATCATTTATGTCTGTACAGAAATTCATCATTTTGAAGGTCATCTTTTCTTCTCTGATATTCTCAATCATTCCTATTTCCATGCAAAAGGGTCCGTATATTTGTATCTGGGGACTAAATTATGTCTAATACGCTTATTCTATCTTGACCTGGGTTTAGACAAAAAAAAGAAAACCCAATCTTATCCTATTAACAATGCCAGTTATGAAACAATGCTATTATAACGCACCATGAAGCACTACAGGTTTTTTTTCTGTATGATCACTGTAATTTATGCATCTTCCAAGTTAAATATATTGAAAAAGCATAGACTGCTGCAAGTCACACAGGAGGTTTGCCAGGCTGCTGCGTGGAGGATGCTGTAGGCCAATGATACATTAGTTCAGAGGGCAGCCATCTACTATACTCATCACTTCTGCCACCATTTAACTACATGTCTTAGACGCATAATAAACACAGCTTCTGGGCTTGATCACCATACTTTAAAAGCTGTAAATATTTTTTCTTTTAGCTTGTTTTAAATCACAAGCAAGAAGTAATGACAGGGATTTTAGAGATGAATAGTAAGATAGTGATAAATGGTAAAAAGAGGAATCTAGGCTAATAAGACATCTGATTTTCAGTCCTTAAGAATATTTAATTTTGATTAGTAGCAAATTCTAATGAACTCCAAGAAATGAAAATTGACCTGTAGGTATATTTTATACTTCCCATATAAATATGTATATGTATATAAACCTGTTAAAAACCTTGCAATATTATGCCACCATAGTCAGCTTTACCCATATTTAAAGCCAATAAGACACCTGCTTTGATAATGAATCTTGCAAATCTTTTAAGCCACTACTTAAACAGAGAAAAAGAATGTGGTATTCTATTGTTTTGCTTTTACTCAGTGTTTTGCCTGTCATACTAAGTAAATTTAATCTGCATTATTAGTAACTGTCAACAGCATACTCTGAGCAGAAGGCAAATACAGCAGGTGGTAAAAAAAGAAGAGATGGCTGAAAGCAGAAAAGCAAAACAAATGATCGTCAGGAACTGCTAATCTAGTTATGCATAAATTTAAGACAAATTAAAATGCATGCAAAGCTTTCACTGAAGGTGAATATTTGACAGAAAAGGAGATAAACTGACCAATTCTTGTTATAAGACCATTTGTCAGAAAGCTCAAGTGCTGAAACTGCTTTATAATCTTCTAATTGCTTTAATGCAACTTCTATAAACTTAACCTGTCAGACATTTTGAACCTCCTAAGTGATGGGTCATCAGACAACGAACTTATGGCAGTGAGGACTGTTGCTTTGTTTACTAACACGTAAAAGATGTGATCCTTTCAGTTCACTATACTCTTCAGTGGTCAACACTTAAACTTTTAGCATGTTTTTGCAGCTAATTAGCATCCACATGATAAGTCTTGTGACAGTTAAAGGTATTAGAGAAAAAACTCTCGAAAGACTTACAAAGAGTGATAGAAATCATGCTTGCTGACTATTTTATATTTCATAATCATCTGTTTTTCAGTAACATATCAAAAAAGGGTATGCAGACAATTAGGACTTTGCCAAAGAGCAATGTCTGTCAGCTTCTTTGCTTTTTCTTCCATTTCTGATGATGTGTGTGGGTTGGGAGAAATGTGCCAAGCCCTTCAACAGTTCCCCAGAGCCTGGAGGGCAGTCTGCCTGGAGCCCAGCACAGAATTTCACTTGTCCCAAATCTCACTTATTCCTCATGCTGGATATACAACTTTTGGCACTCGGTAGAAATGCCTTCAAAATAATTGGTTATAGTGAGGGCTGAAGATATCTTGACCTTAAAGCATTAGGTGGCTGCTGCTAAATGGTTCTTAAAATTCCTCTAATCCCAGTGGAACAATTGCCTCCATCTCTTGTAGAACTCTGAAATGCCTTGGCCCAACTTTGTTAAAAATTCAAAAAACTACAACAAAAAATCTGCTTGGTTTGAAGTTCAAAATCATGTTAACAGAAGCTGAAGAAACAAGAATTTCTTTCTTCCCAAAAGTTCTGTCAGATGTGTATCTTACCTACTTAACAGGCAAATAAGTGTACCTTCAAGGCTCACTGACACCTGGATTGTCTGCAGGGTGACTTCTCTGTGCTACCCACAATATGTATCCCATTTGCTCACTTATTTCTTTACTTTACTTCATAAATGTAACACATGAAAAATGACAGAGAAAGAGGGGTTTGGACAAGCAGGAATGCCAGCTCTCCGCAACACATCAGCCTCCACACAGATAAAATGGCTCTCCTGTGAGGAAATTCTGCATCCACAGAGTTAAGGAACATTACAGACAAAGCCCCGTATTTATTCTTTGCTTTCACCTGACTGGTGTGACAAGGGTGTCAAGCAGTTCTTTGTAATGCAGGGCAGTAAGGCTCATGTCAGAAAGGCTCCAGTTGCAAATGCCAGCTGCAGCAGGTCTCTAACACCAGTTATTCATCCTGCCACTGGTGCCAGTGGGAGCCAGGGCAGCCATTAGCAGCATAGCGGAGATAACGCCAGGATCCTTTGGAGCTACTGAACTTGTAAGGTAAGAAGTTAGAGAAGAACTCCACAGGAGCTCTGCAACATGCAGTGAAGTTAGTATTCAGATACTGCAACGTAATTAAGGCAACTGGTGCACAATTTTCCATGATGTTTAGAACAAAATCCTAGATAAAGTCAGTCTTTGGTTATGCTTTGCATAGAAGTATTTCCCTTTTGACAGTTCTACGGGACAGATGGTCTCAGAGATCTGTCAATACTACACAGAACTCTGTAGAGAACTTTTTTTTTTTCAGTTGTGATGTCTAAATTACTTACATTTTTGAATCTCCAATGCTACAATTAATAATTATGTTTAAGTAAGCTGAGTAGCTTTATTTGAGGACTGAAAAAGAAAAGCTTTCATCCTGTTAAACATCTAAAATCAACTTAAAGATTACCTTCAAGGGTTTTAGTTATGTTGAAGGGACTGTAACCTTCCAACTTTTTTAACATGAATTTTGCTGTATTTCTTAGGAGAAGATGTTTTTTACTTTACTGATCTAAACTATTCATGGATGCATAGGTGAGTGTGGGGATACGTGATAGTGTATAATGGAATGGGAAGGATTCATCTTTCTTTAAAGCAGCAGGTATGTCTCCTTCCTCTCATAGTGTCAAACTCAGATGGAGATAGTGATCAAACATGGTGTGACAATTTCCTCAATGTCTCCCTGTGGGAGCTATTAAAATGCAACTAATGCACAAAAAATGTCTTGAGTGCCTAGCCTGGTAAAAATTGTACATCATCATCATCTAGGAAATGTGGAATTAAATCTTGCCCCCAAATAAAAAACATATTTCATAGAGAGTTTTGTGATTTTTTTCCTCACTTAAATATTTTTTTTTTAACAACAGCTTTCTATTAGCTAGTTGAAAGGGATGGGTAAAGCAGCTCTCCAAGATCTCTGCCTGGAGCTTCCTCTTTCTTCCAGCATCATATAAGCATGCTCAGTTGTAAAACCATCAAGGCCAATTCACTTCCAGAAACCACAAGACAAAGTTAAATGGTGGGAGAGTCACTAAAAGAAGTGTGACATTGCCCAGGACTCCCAGGACCAAATTACTGGAACAATAAAAATTATTGCAACTCAGATTCCAGACCTGCTGCAGTCAGCTGTAGTCTTTATTGCAAGGTTGTATCAACCTGCTTTGAATTTGTGTAATAACAAGAAAGTATTTTTCATGAAAGGTTTTTAATAAACAGTAGTTATTGAGAGTTTACTTACAAAAGGTCTTTTCTTAATTCTTATTAATAAGGAAGGAGCTACGTCATACGCTACAAGGAACATTTCATTAAAATACAATAAATACATTTAAGCCATCAAGGGTTACCTGCATTAAACAAGAGGAGTTCAACAGGAAGAACAATATCTGGGAATTTGAGCAGGAGATTGATGCATGATATTATGCACTGCCCCAGGCTGAGTGATAGCCCTGCCTTAAGGCTGTGAAGGGGAAGGTAAACCTGAATTGAAACTTAAGCTGACTGACACAAGTAACTCATGAGATGAAGGAGACTGGACCATTGTCTCTGCTGGGGGTAGAAGGAAGAAGCTTCCCCCGTCATCTGAACTGTCCCTACATAACTCTCTGGTGTTGGAGAATGAAGAGCATGTGAGTAACAGACACGATCCAGGAGAAGCCAACCATGCAAAGTTGATCCACCCACCCACCCATCTTAGAACCAGTGCCACCAGGAAAGCACATGAGGTATTAGTAATTAGAGATTCCTTGCTGAAAGACACCAAAGCATCCGTTTGCTATCCAGACAATTCTTCTAGAGAAGTTTGTTGCCTACTAGGAGCTCATATTCATAATGTTCCTGAAAGGCTGCCAGGCCTGGTGGGCCCTACAGATTATCATTCACTCCTACTAATGGTACTGTGATAAGGGTGCTTATAAGAAAGATGGAGAGGCCTTTTAACAGAGCCTGTAGTGACAGGTCAAGCAGCAGTGGTCTTAAATGGAAAAAGAGTAGATTCAAATTAGATATAAGGAAGAAATTTTTTATGATGGGCGTGGTGAGGCACTGGAACAGGTTGCCCAGAGAGGTTGTGGATGCCCCATCCCTGGAAACATTCAAGGCCAGGTTGGATGAGGCTTTGAACAACCTGGTCTAGTGGAAGGTGTTCCTGCCCGTGGCGGGGGGGGGGGGTGGGACTAGATGAACGTTGGACGTCCCTTCCAATCCAAACCATTCTATGATTCTGTGATCCATTGTAAGGCTCATGATGATGATGATGATGATGATGATTATACTGATGTTATTACATATTTTCTCATCTTATTGATACATGAAGTATTTTCAAAGTGACAGCATTTAACTTTATGCATTTTATTTTTGCATTTAACATGGTTTAGAAAAATAAATAGTAGGTTTCATGGCATCAGCATGGTTTACTGAAATCACAGCTGCCTGTGAACAGCATGGCACTATTTAGAAAGAATTGATTCCAAGACTTTCCTTCATATATTTGTTAGATCATAAATAAAGCATTTCATTTTGAATGTTTACTTGTTAGCTTAGTGGAATATATACATAAACATTAAAATGCAAAACTGTACTTGACACTTTGATCCTGAACATGGCACTCTACTGTAGTGAAACAAGTCTTTCTCAACATTACATGAAACAGCAAGTATTTTTTTCCAGATTATTCCTTATAGCAGGCTTTTCTGTGTGAAGCATACTAGTGGTACTCACTGTCATTGCAAAAATATTGGAAACACTTATACTTCTGACAAGTCTGTAAGAAGTGAAGGCTTCTGGTATTTTGCTGGTGCTCTCAAAACCAACTACAAGATAGATTTATATATCTAAAATATATTAACCATTATAAAAAAGTGATTTCTCATAGGCATCCTCTAATCATTATGGCTAGTTTAGAAATATATTTAAAGTCTCTCTGTTAAAAATACTATCTGCAGTTATTTACTGTTCTCTTTCCATTTTCTCTAACTCTGCAATCCTGGAAAATGCTAAAAGGTTTTTAATTTTTAGTATACACTTTTTCAAAGTGTTTTTTTCTAATAAGTTCAATTGTAAACTTGTTATTACAATTATTTTTGTCTTGGAATTTTATAACTTTTAATTATGTCATATCAGGCAAAAACTTGCAAACCCGTCATTCACACTATTTGTTCTTAAAGACGTATAAATAAATCACCTTACACCCCACTGCACAGAACATTTTTTTAGTCTCTTATTTGTTAGACCACACATGGCTTTTTCAGCAGCACAGCTTTTCTCATCCTTCTTCTTTTAGTGAGACCAATCAAGGACCTCAAGAATTCACCCAAATCTCACCTTCAGGACTCATAAGAACTTCCTGAATTGTAGTACAAATTCTCAAACCATTCAAGAATTGAGAAGTCTGGTTTGTATAAATCTACACTTTATCAACTTGTCATTAACATATGCTAAGATAAGTATGTCTTATAAAGCAATCTTAATGCTACAGTAGTTCAATGCTTAAAGCGTTTAAAACCAGGTGAGTTTACATATATCACAAGTTCATTTGCCAAAGTTACAGATTTCCCCAAATCCTAGGCCAATTAACCTATAAAAAAGCAAAATATCACATGAGATTACTATTAGAGAGAAGATTTTTATTAGTCAGAGAAGATTTTTATTTTGGTTTAAAAAATTAAGTAAGTTAGGATTTATTAAAGCTAATTACATCCCTGAGTATAAATGTAATTTCTCCAGTCCATAGTGATTGTCACAGATGCCTATATGCCATATTATTGGTCAAACAACATTACTGAAGCTAAGATTTCTAATATCATATTTAGACTTACTTTTATGACCTTTTATCATGCATTCATCATGCTATTTAACTAAGGCTTAGCAATCAAATAATCTCGTTGATCTAAATGAAAAATTTGCCGTAAATATTTATCAACATAAATCAGATTGTGCATCCAGGTATTCTGGAACAAATGTTGCATATTTTAAAAGTTCATAGTTATCAGAGTTCTCTGAAATGCTCTAAATATTGTTGTAGGCAGTTCTCCACTAATACCACAACTGAAATCAAAACAGGCATCTAGTTTCATTTCTGTTCATTTGTCTGTAGCTTGAGATGATTCTGGAACATTACTAATTTGCAAAATTTTCATATAGCTTCTGACTGAAATATCACAAGGAATATATATAACTAGGGATTCTGTAATTTTAATTGAAATTAAACTCATTTTGGAGACAATCTTGTGTTAGCTTCTTAATGTCAGTTCTGTATAGCTAGGTAACATTTACATCTATTTGGCATTTTCTACTTTAAAGTAGCTTTTTATACCTTCTAACTAGCCACAGATATTCAACTCACTTCCAAAAATTCCTTCCTCTTTCTCGTTGTTGTAGATCAACTTTAAACATGCATGACTTTTTACTTTTCTATCTCTTGCACCTAAGAACTTTTTAGAAATTTTGAAAGAATTAATGAAGTAAGCTAATGCCACTTAATGTTATCTTAAGTCCTTTCAATAGCAGACAAACTAATGTACACATAAGGTGACTTTCCCCAAATCCATTCAGGAGATCACTAACAAAATATAGTTTAAAGTCAATAGCTTTTTATGTTTTATATTGTGTAACTTAATCATAGATTATCTTCACAAACAGCTTTTTTTAGCTACCTTTTAATAAAGATAATCACTTTATTCAGAACATTAATAAGCACTTGGCTCTGGAAATGTGTTAAGATTTTGAAGATGTTGGCTCATTTCCTTGGCTCATCATTTGCCTTTACCCACCTTTGCTTTAAATTGCAGGGACTGTTAATTTTGATCACATCATTTTATTATTTCCTTCTTGATGATTAAATTAATAACATTTTCCAAAACTGTTAAAAAGGAAAACTTTAGTGACAAGTACAATGCATCGTTCACTAGGAGTTTTAGCCACCTGAAAGATTATTCTACTGAATAACTGAATTATTCTTCTACACCAATTTCTGAGAAGCAACACAAAAAGGCAAGGCATTTCTTGCATTTAAAAAAATGCTAAGAAGTCTCTCCTGCTGTATACAAGAAGTCAGAAGAACTTAGAAAGAAAATCCAATCCTTATAACACATTTTTTATTTGTATGAGCAATAAAGCTATGGGAAAAATAAGTTTTATACAGATAACTTTAATGAGGGATATGAATGGCCATTGTAAGTTGTGATCACCAAAAATTAATCTGTGGGGTTTTTTATTGGAGACATAAGGTGAAAATGTACTGGATTCAAAGTATACATGATTACATACAAAATATACACAAGTACAGCTACATTCAAGTTAGCTTCAAAGGAGCATCTCTGGGTGTGGTTTACTGATCAAGGGAGAAGGAAGAGCAAGGAAGGAAACACAGACCTGAAACTTTTTCCCCCTTTTCTCAGGTGAATAATGCAAAGGATTCTTAGTCTAGTTCATCATTGGTTTTTCTTGTCTTCTACAGCTGGTCACTGAACTGCCTATCTCTTTTGCTATGTAACGTAGAAAATCCCCAATGCAACAAAGAGTTAGGGGAGAAGGTCAGGAGTTCTACCCATATCAGTTAACAAGGACAGGCTGTTCTCACCATAATCCTAACTTGAGTGTATATGACTTTTTACATATGGACAGGTATGAATGAAGAACATATGGAATTTCCTCAGTGCTTTGTTTCTATTTGGTGCAGACACAGATTATGAAAACAGTGGAAAGGGTGAGAATATCGATCACTGATCATTTACTACTGCGCAGGCTTTCCAAGACTGATCACAGCTAGATCATTAGGAAGACACAAGAAAACAGACTACTAGTGGTATCACTGTAAGAAAAGATTATTCCTAAAGTCTAAAGGAAAAAAAAAACACCCACAAAAAAAACCACTGCAAAACAAACAAAACCCCCTCTAAATTTAGGGGGTCGCTGATGACTTGAAAAATGAAGTTGTCATTATCATTTCCCAATATTTATTTTCTGATTTTAATACTTAAGGCAAATGTTGTCATAACTGAAATCAAAATGAACATACTTATTCATTTTTCTTGAGTCTGTGATCACTGTGGAGGATAACTAATAGCAATAGTTCATTATAAATTCTGCATTCATTGCATGAAATACATGAAGTTCCTTGATTCAGAAGACATACAGTGTTCACTGTTTCCACAAGTTCAGAGTATATAAAATTAAAAGGTATTTTATGTCTGTTTTAAATTTGTGGTAATTCAATGTCAATTCCCACTCCTTCTTTAACTGGAAACCTTTAAAATGAGAAAAAGTAAATATATAGATCAGTGCCATGGTTTAAACCCAGTGAGCAACTAGGCACCACGCAGCTGCTCACTCACTTCCCCCTCACCCAGTGGGATGGGGGAGAAAATCAGAAAAAGAAGTAAAACTTGGGGGGTGCGATAAGAACGGTTTAATACAGCAGAAAAGAAGAAACTAATAATGGTAATGATAACAGTAATGAAATTACAACAGTAATAATGAAAGGATTAGAGTTTACAAGTGATGCACAATGCAATCTCTCACCACCCGCCGACTGATGCCCAGTGAGTTCCCGAGCAGTGATCCCCCCCCAGGCCAACTCCTCCCAATTTATATACTAGATGTGACATCACATGGTATGGAATACCCCGTTGGCCAGTTTGGGTCAGCTGCCCTGGCTGTGTTGCCTCCCAACTCCTTGTGCCCCTCCAGCCTTCTTGCTGGCTGGGCATCAGAAGCTGAAAAATCCTGGACTTTAGACCAAACATTACTTAGCCACAACTGAAAACATCAGTGTGTTATCAACATTCTTCTCATACCTAGCTCAAAATCATAGCACTGTACCAGCTACTAGGAAGACAATTAACTCTATCCTAGCTGAAACCAGGACAATCAGTTTTAATATTTTTGTGCTTTTCATTGTTTCATACTTCTGTATCATGTCATTTTGCACAGTGATACCCTCAGCTTTCAGGCTATCTTTATGAAAGCGTATTTCTAAATTGCTATTAACTGCCATCCATAAGAGATTTGAAAGATGAGTCTCACCTATCTTTTCTGTTCTTTCTCCATGTTCTAACAGGTTGAAATTTGTTTTTGCTTTAAGACAAAATAAAGAACTGACCTTTTTCCCCACATAAGGAAAAATTCCATATTTTCATTAGGAGCCAGATATTGTTTTAATAAGTCATACACTTTGTAGTGCAGAAATATTCAATATAATATAACTAATCAAATATATTCATACAACTGGTGCTGATATAATTCAAAAGTTAAGTAAACAAACTCAAACTAATATCCATTTGATGTGAAAATACTGTGTTTATTTTTAGAGGAATCTCTCTGAAATAATTTTGTGGAGATTGAAATGTCCTCTTAAAACATAATGATTTCCAAAAACCTGGATTTTTTATTATCTGTGAAATATTTTCAACCACCTCTGCAAAGTACCTTCTGTTGTTGTTCTAGTGGATACACACTTCCCATAATAATTATTTTCCAGACTCCAAGCAAGTACCAGGGAATGCTCTCGCAGCTCCCTACAAGACCAGATTCCATGCCTAGAAAATATAGTCTCTATTCCTTTTGAAGAAACATATGTTCCAGTCTAGAAATCTGAGGGTTTTTTTATATTTTTTTCACTGCCTACTGGGAGTCTGTCGGTGGAAGAAAGCAGTGATTAAGATATTTTCAACACAGTTACACGATTCAGATATATACATATTCATATTAAAAAAGATCATCCAAAAAACTTAAAAATTTAGGGATTACTTAAAATAAAAAATATCACTGTATGTAAAACCCAGTTGCATGAAGTATGCAATGTACTGGCCTTTAATCGTATTTTTTTCAGCATTTGCAATAACAATCCAATTTGTTTTATACAAGAACAATGGTTATTTTTATATCCCAGCCAGTGTAGCTTTTTTAAACTCATCTCTATCAATATCTGACACTCAAGAATTCAGGTAAAATTGCCATAGGCAGCCCCACTTTTCCTGCTAACCTGGGGTGAGACTTTTAGAATTTGTTCCCCTCTAGGACAAAATAATTATTTCTTGCTGACATAAATTCCTAACAAGCCTTTTCTGTCCTCAGCTATATGTAACAGGGTTGTGCTTATGCTAATTTGATGCTGTGGGATTATAACCTCCTACTGATGCAACAAATTTTAAAGTGTTAACAAAATTACTGTAAGCATTGCAGAAAATGTAAAATAAAATGTTGCTGGTTTCCAAATATGCCATTCTTGAAAATACGCTGTGGAATTCTCGGTGTGTGCATTCATCTAATAGCAACTTATTTTCAAGATAATTATGCAATTTAATAAAAGGAACTCTGCAGGAATATGAAAATTACTGTTCTTCCTCTTATATGGAAACAGTTAGAAGTTGCTTTTGTTTTCTTAAACAACTGAGGTTTACAGAGATTTTCCTACTTAAACTTTGCAAACCTTGTGTTCATGCCTAAGGGGACTTATAGCCAGCTTAATGCTGACATTATTACAAAATGAAGATACTCCAGGGACGAGACAATAAAATAAAGCCAATCTTTCCTCCACTCCAAATAATTTCTTCCCCATAATTCACTGATACACCCCCAAATAATTTTATAACACTTTGGACTTTTTTAAATTACAGACTTCATACTTGTCTTGATTTAAATTGAAATAATGTAACAAAGCAGTGTAATTATTTTTTCCTCCTTTTGCCCCTATAATGAAATATATAGAGTTGTAAAAGAATAAAATACTGTCTGCTATAAACTGAAGGATGGTCATGTCAAGCTCCAGCTGATCCAGAAATAGGTTATCTTTATGTAAAAACAGCCAATGAAAAACACATGAATTTTGATGAACATATTTTTTATTCTTTTCTTAAAAACTGCACAGTTTTTAAGAAAACACAGATAAGTAGATTCAAGTGACAAGCACGGTGTTTCATTTTTCTCCAGCAAATTGTACATTTGGTTTTTTTCCCCATCTATTCTGGTACTTGCTTTTAGGGAAGAAGTAAACAGATAAATAGAGGTGCAATCCAAAGGGAGTTGCAGGAGGAGCAATTTTATTTTGTCTGCACAGTTCTGTTAGCTTCATGTTGTTTATTATTGCCTTGGTATTGTTCATTACTTGCATTGTCGTGGCTCTTATCTTCTAATAGTAATCAAGACCCCTTCATGCTGTCTCTAAAAGCTTATTAGAATAATAGACCAACAAAAGGGATTTATATACATGGACTTCACAAAGGTAACCTTTCATCATTCTCTAACAAAAATTAAAGTAATTTTGTTATTGAATTGTGAAATATGTAACCTCATTTTAGCCTTCTGTAGCATGAAACTATTGAAGCTGACACTTCAGTTGCATTTACCCATGGGTTGGTGAGCTCTGAGAGTTAAGCACAGGCAACTATCAAAGTATAGGCATCTTCCCAGGTTCTTCATACCTAATTATTACAAGTAGGAAGTTTCCTCCAGAGAGGGGCAGCTTTCATTCTATATCTGAAAGGTAGAAATTAGTTGCCTAATGGAATGGAATAGTTTTGCAAATTGAAGGAATTAAGTAAGCTTTTTTTAATTCAGGCTGTCGCGTCCCAAAGTTGGAGTGACTCAGGTTTGTGGATTTCCTTTGTCAGAATTAAGGTGAAACGACACCAGGGGAGTTCAAACAACAATCAACATTTATTCAACCTAGCTAACTTGGGCTAACCTTGCCCAAGTACAAGTGAATTTATCAATATGAACCTTGAATCATGTCATTAAGCCAGTGTTTGAAAAGAGAAGGGAGGTGTAGAAAAAGAAGTGGAAAAAGGAACATGAAACTGTGTCAGAAGGGGATCCCTCCCATTGAGTCACGAAGTTCAGAGCAGACCCCCTTGCTTTCTGGACTTCTTCTCAAAGAGGAGCCCAGGGGCAGCTAGATCCACTCCTAGTCTCAGACTTGGTCAACGGTTTATGTTTCAAAGAATGAGGTGTAGGAACTGTGGAAAAGAGAGAGGAAAAAGAGCGAGAAAGAAGAAAGATGGAAAGAAAAGGAAAAGAGAGAAGAAAAGGGTTTCACCAGTCCTGGGTCCAGCGTTGGTCCAGCCAGCATAGAGATCCAGTTCCAGAGGGCGAGCGCCAAGCACTCGTTCTTCCTTCTTTTATAGTGTGTTAGTCAGTGGTCTTGACACGCGCAGTTCACGTTCCTGGGCTTCTCTGGAATTGGTCAGTGAGCGTGGGTGGGGGTTCATTGGGAAGTTGCCTCTCTTTCCCTGCTGGCATGACCGCTTAAGATAGAAGCACAGTCCCATCCTCTGTGGAGCCCTCTCTTCCGGGCGTATACGCTGTGCTCCTTCTCAAGGTCGCTTAAGATAAGGAATTGCAGCCTTGGAGAAGTGCGGTCCCACCCTCTGTGGGACTCTCTCCTTCGGCCACATTGTCCTGTTTACACAACTCCAGCGTTTTTACAGAGGCATCTTTTCCACCAAAGTTCTTTAATGAATGTTTGAGACATTGACTATAATGTCAGGACATCACACAGTCTTCTTTTAAATTGGATTTTAATTTGGATTAAAACGTGAGGTTGGTGGCATAAGGCAGTTTATTCTGGATGACTTCCAATAACTTTATATGGCCCTTTGCCCATATATCATGTGTCTGTTGTCTTTTAGCAAATATTGACAAATACTGTGACTGAAGATGAAGTACTCAACTAGCTGCGTATGACATCATGGAGTAAGTACTGACAAAGCCATCACAGATGAAAGAGAAAAAATAAATAAGCCCAATTCTTCCTATTTACATGAGCTTTTTTTTGGAAGGCTGTAGTAACATATGACCTGCACATGTAAAATATGATCATCTGAAAAATAAATTCCTGCACAAGTAATGTCATTATTAATTCCCTTTGCTTTGGAGACAGATCCCTGAGTTAAATACGATGCTGGAAAAGCTCATGACTCTACTGAGATATCATCTCTTAAAATGAGACATTGAAGCATATCTGGTATTATTAATTTAATTTTAAAATTGGAAAGCAAACTGCCAGTTGGTTTTCATGTATGGTTTTCTTTCTTGTGCACTTTATTTTTTCTTTTCATTCTGATGATTTCCCCATTTATCTATCCTGATAAACAAAGTTTCTGAATTTATTCCAGTTCTTTTGCTTTAATATGTTCTGACAACAAACTTTTAAGAAGAGAAGAACTTGCATGTTACCTAAAAAGTTTCTTTATTTCTTTTCTTTTGGATATTTATTCTCATATCTACAGGAAGAACTGACAGGAACAATATTTGTCAGTATTCAATTCTGTCATGATCCTTTGTTCAGTGTTGACTAGAGTAACGTCGGTTGTGCTTTCCTATCCTATTATGGCCTCTTCCAGGGAGCTTTCACCCCTCATGTATCTTTTCTGACCTCTTTAGTATATTTGAAGAAACCCTTCTCACCTGGGAGGTATGAAGATGAAAGGTGGTAGTATTACACCCAGCATGGCCATAGGAGGTACTTCTTTCAATGACATCTTGTTACACAGACTTTGTGGAGAGACTCAGCACCAATTCTGACCAAATTTAGGGAATTAAAAAATCTGGATTGTTCCTTAAAACACCTGTTTGACTTGGTTAGCGAATAACGCATTGCTTGCTGCGTCAGTAAACCAGTAAAGACTATACTATAAAGGTAACTCCTCATACTGTAAAGCACCTTGACTTTCTGCTAATGTATGTTCTGATGGTCAGAATACAGAGAAAAAACACCTGAACGAGAGTGCCTTTGCTCCAGTCTTCTAAGCTTCTAAGCTATGTCATCTAAAGGGCTATTTCATAAAAAATCAGGCTAAAAATATATACTTATGCTCGGTTGTTTGTTTAGTTGTTTTGTTTTCACAGACACTATAGACCAAGGAAATGAAATGAACAGGAAAATTGCATTTGCACACAAACTCAGAATTGTCATTCAATCACTATAATGATACCAGATATCCCAGGAAACTGTTGGAATATACAGATATTGCTATTTGTGCATTTCTGTTTATAACCTTATGTTTTTGGATGCAGAGTTCAGAATGGGAAAAGGCAAAAGAAAACTTTGTAAACTCCCCCAAGACTTTAACCATTAAATGAGGTTCTTCCTGGACAGTATTAATTTCCAGAAATTTCTTTTGTGAAGTAGTCTGACAAATGAGCACAAAGTATAGGAATATATCTGCCTATGTTACTCTGGAATGCAGGAGTCTCTTGAGAGTAGAAAGTGAAAAATAAAAAAGAAAACAGAATAAAACATTAGGTCTGGTGGAATATTTTCAGACACACAATCTAATATGACTTTGTGCCAAGACTGATAGACTGCATGTCCTTGAGACAGGGAAAAGAGAAATCCTTGGTTTTCCAAACATCACAAAGCAAACAGAAAGGTTTCTTCAGAATCCTTAAAGAGAAAAAAATAACCAGCTTAAGCACTGGAAGAGAATGAACTATCCAACAATTATTTTGCAAAAAGCAAATAAATGTTTAACTGTGGCAGCTCCTGGTGGCAGAGATAGAGGGAGCCATACTCTGTGAAAGAAAAAGTACACTTTCATGACTTAAGTAGGCAGCACTAGAGGAGGAGGGTGTGAAAAGAAAATCTTTGTTTTAAGTCATAAGGCTAAAACACTTGGGGGTAAGCAAAGAAGGGAAATAACATGCCCTAAGGATGTTTGCACTCAGTGAAAAAACATTCATGAAACGAGAAAATGAGGACAGGCAATGGTATATAAGATCTTATGGTTTGTGATTTAAGGTTCACTGACATGGGAGAATAGACATAAGAGGGACATTGCCATCAGAGGGTGGTTTAATTCCAACTCAACAGACAGANCAACTCACAAATCTCTTAATAACTTATTGGCAGGTCTGTAATTCACTGTACAACACGAAATGTAATATGTAATCTTCTGTGCTAACTGGGGACCGCCTAAAACGGTAAAACAGGTGAATCATCTGTCACCCAGCCTGGTCATCACCTAGTCCTTCAACTTTCCTCCAAACTCAGAAAAATCTAACAACTCTTAGAAAAGAAAGCTAAAAATAGTGATTTTGCCAGAGGGGAAACAGGAGTGATAATGTGTAAAGAGATTTAACCCATTAATCTACTTTTCATATCCAGTGCTTTTTAAAATTTCTTTTCAAGGAATTCAATAGATGCAAACCTACATTATAAAAGAGCTGTTAATTTATTTAATGGTAGGCTTCTGTGTACAAAGGTGTCATTTAAAGGATTTTTGAATTTTCCAAAAAGCTGAGCTCAAATGACAGCATTTCAGTGTGTATTTTGCATTAAAGTTATTTCTATATAGCACTTGGAGTAATCAAAAGGAAAGACAGCCTTGTTGCTCCAGACCTTCTGCTTCTTCTGCTGTGAAAGCACAGCACAGCTTGTCACAGAAATTACAACATCAAAGTATTCCAGAGTAACTGAAATGCTTTTGAAATAATGAAGTGTTTTGGATGTGATAGCTCATATATTTTTTTCTTAGCAAGGACGTTGCCAACAAACTACCATAACAAAACAAAACTGTTCAGTCAGAAATACAGAAATCTTCATCTCCTTTCATTTTCCATATCTATGCTATAGATGTTGTGGTTTGTGTACAGAGGGGAGAAACATGGGAAGTGCCTAACTACATACTACATATGCTCTATATGCATTGCAGAGTCCTTCAGGAATCTTCAAGCTCTGCCAAAAGCAGTGAAGTGCTATATGACTTGTGGAACATTGCACTGCCCTGCGTACAATTACACAAACTTCTTTTCTGAACTAGTAACATGGGGGTTTAATTTTAACAATTTGAGCCATGCCTAGGAAAGTATGGGCTGCTCTCTTTCAGTACTGTTTCCTCAATTCCTCTTGCACAAATTTCAGCTCAAAAAAGAACACAGAAAACATATCAATTCTATCCTAACAGGGTGATGGATCCAGTATCTTGGGACCTCGAAGGACTCTGTAGATCCCTGGAAAAGAAGCACAGAAAGCTTCCATTTCCACTATTGTTTAGCCCCATGGGTACTATGGCTGCTGAGCCGGGTCAGCATCTGCCTGTCTCAGGGTTTCCCCAGGATAAAGATAAAGATGAACTGGTGAGAAATAATGTTTCTATCTTTTTTTTTTTTTCATTTATTTGTAACTATAAGGTATCTTACAAGATCCAAATCATACTATAGTTTTCTCTCCTCAAGTCTCCTCAGTTTCCCTTTAATGTTTTTAAATTTTCAAAAGGGGACTTCCTAAAGCTGAATGACTACACCACAATTTTTAATTAATACAATATCAAAATGTGGTGCTAATAACATTATTTGCATAAAAGCATATAATGTATTTCTGATTTTTTTTTAACTAGTAAAACAGGAAACTAGAGATGATCGAATGATAATAGCACATAATCTAAATACTGAAATTTTCTGTAGCTATCAAAATGTGTAATTTCTGCTTCTACTGCTTTTCTTTTAACAAATTTCTTTCTTCAAAAGCCTACTGAGTTTAGAACAAAAGTAAATTTACAAATATACAAAAATATACTTACAAATATTTTATATTTCTATGTATACAAACATATATACCATATATATATATACATACACAAAATTGCAATATTGTGTTGATTATGCTATTTTCCTTTGCTATATTTTAATATATTTGTTTATTTATTTTTATTTTGTAAAGAGAAATTTGGCTCCTTTAGGCATTCTTTGTTGGGAACAATGTTTCAACTGTAATGGAAATGAAAATGGTAAGAATAATTTACTTTGGATATAGAAGACAACATTTTGGGGAGGTTGGTTTTTTTTTCTGTGTTCTTTTTACTAATTAGGGAACTCTTTCATTTTCTCAATTCAGATTGGGCAACAAGAACATTTTCATATTAGCTGATGGGTCATTTACAACAGTGGAATACTTTAACACCGAAGACTTCGATACAGTCTTTGTGAAGCTATTGTGATGTTACAATAGTTTGATAAAACATATCAGGGTCACTGGACACCTAAGGAAAATAAATTGATATTTATCTGATAAATTGAGCTCTTACAAATGGTGTGACTCACAGACATAAGCAGCTTTATATGAAAATGAGAAGTACCAAAAGGTATGGTGAAGACAAGGTTCTCTGGAACCTCCCCAGGTGCTATCTGCTGCTCATTATTTTGTGTCTAGCAAGAAGGTTGTAAGCTGTACTGCTAACTAGCTACTAGGAATAATTGAAAGTTATGACTTTTTTTTTTTTTTTAATAACTTAAGAACATTGACTTTGCCCTCTAAGTTTTGCCAAAACAAACTGAGCCTTCTAATAAATATTTTAGTATGACTGATCAGTGCTGGGGTCCCTGGTACAAGACAGAGGTGGACCTGTTAGAGCAGGCCCAGAGGAGGGCCACAAAAATAATCAGAGGGCTGGAGCACCTTGCCTGTGAAAACAGGCTGAGAGAGTTGCGGTTGGTCAGTCTGGAGAAGAGAAGGCTCCGGGGACACCTTATAGCAGCCTTCCACTACCTAAAGGGGCCTACAAGAAAGATGGAGAAAGACTTTTTACCAAGGCCTACAGTGACAGGACAAGGGGCAATGTTTTTAAACTGAAAGAGAGTAAATTTAGATTAGATATAAGGAGAAAATTTTTTGTGGTGAGACACTGGAACAGGTTTCCCAGAGAGGCTGTGGATGCCCCATCACTGAAAGTGTTCCAGGCAAGGTTGGATGGGACTTTGAGCAACCTGATCTAGTGAAAGATGTCCCTGCCCGTGGCACGGGGGTTGGAACTAGATGAACATTGGAACGTCCCTTCCAAACCAAATCATTCTATGATTCTATGTTCAGTTGTACCCCGCTAAGAAAAACATGTTCAATGAGACCTGCTTAATATCAATCTGATCCAACAGCTAGCTGCAGTACAGTTTAAATGCATAAAACACAATACAGAAAAGCTGTGCCTGAAGTCACACATTTTAATTGTTCTCAAATAATCCATGACTAGATTTAAATGCTATTTTTGTAACATGTGTAGAGTATAACTACTATTCATGTTATTACTGTCTCGTACTAATAACACTATATTCCTCAAAACCCAGAGCATTCAGATCAGTTGTTTCTCAATGGTTATTTTGTGTCATGTCACACAATATCCTTTTTTTTCCAGAGGATTTCCAAAACTTGATTATATGCTGTTTCTTCCCTCTCTCTCTAGTTATATTTAGGAATAGTTACTTCCCCTTACCTCCTTTTCTTCTACTCATTAATGAATTGTATAATACTCTTCCCTTGGAGCCCTGCAAGATACAAAACAATGTTGAGTTCTGATCCATTTTGAACACAGTCAGGCTTCAGTCTCTTTACCATATGAAATCATTGAATTACTCATCCCATTGAATGGAGACCTATATGTTGTGAACTGTAAGTGGTAGTTACTGGAGAGGTACTCCACTGCTAGACTTTGCATTATGAATTGGCCTCAAGAAAAAACTGCATCTTATTTCCAGGCTATACCAGGGCACTATAAAGTAATGAAATACTTAAAGATGAGATTCAAAAGGGAAAACAATGCAAAATCTCTCACTGGAAGGGAAAAATGCTTTTAAGTTCTTCTGAGGCAGACAAGTTTCTTGTCTGTGCTGCTGCGGGTGTGAAGAATGGAAAACTGTATAACGTGAGAAAGGCAAGGGATAGCACAGGTTGGGTCTAAAATCCAAACTTTTACAGACAGCTTTTCTTATCCATTTATTTAAAGCATTTTGGTTCTTTGAACATTTCTATTACACCTGGATGAATAGCTTTAGATGTATGGTTTGAAATAACTGTGCCTTTTATATTATTTAGTCTCCTGTACACTCTTCGGCCTATGGAGTAAGAAACCCCGAATGTCCTCCTGGTAACACCTGTGCATGACAAATGGAGGAGTACAAATGAAGCTGCAGAAATCTTATCCTTGGCAGAGTAGACCTCATCCCACATTACCAAATAGATTAAAAAAAAAAAAAGAAATTATTACTGCATGATGTTCAAATGATAGATTCTTCGTCACCAATGGATGTCTATCAATGACCCTTTTAGGTGCAAGGCTGTCCTGAGCTGGGTGTTTCTGGAGTTTTCAGTGGAAACTAAGAAAAAAAAGTAAATAAAAAAGCTTCTCCCTTCGCATTTCTTCATGTTTGCTGATGATATTAAATTTTTCCTCATAATCCAAACAAACCTTTGTGATTATTTTGGCCTTATAAAAGAATTATCCACATAATTTTCAGTCTGGTAATTATAATTTCAGTAAGATTTTAAAATTAATATTATGCTTATAAAATAATATTCTTTAGAAATATATATCTACTTCTAGGTATATATATAGTTTGTACAAATTCTAAATTTCTGAGAGCTGTTTTAGAGTACTTTTCTAGTAATCATGGTCTCTTCTGCAACTTGCTTAAGAAGTGAGCACCTGCTTTTCTTATGAAAAATTAATAATTTTCTTATGAAAATTAGTAATTTTTTTTGCTAAAAACCCTACATTATTGGGTAAGATCTCTAGCTTACAAGGGTGAAATGAAATCTTAAGATTAGAAATTTGACTTATTATTTTAACTTAAAATCTACCTATTTAGTTAATAGGCTTCTGTATTATCAAAGACAGATGTAAGCTTAGATTTTCATCTAAACTTCAGGCTTAAATACATCAAGAAAACTTTATCAAGCCTGGGTATTTCACAATATATCATCTGAATCCATCTTATTGCAAATCAAAAGTAATTTCATTCCAAGGAAAAAAGTTCACAAACTTTCAAACCATTTGGAATCAAAATGAAAAGAGAATAGAATATTCACATGGAAAAAATAACTGAACTATTTTAGTACCTACCATGGGCCTAGCTAATAAGCTTAAATAAAAAGAAACAGGACAAATGCCATGTTCTGAATCAACTCATCTTTCTGCACAGTATGTCTAAACTTTTTAAACAAGTAGACTATGTACAAATACTTACAAAAGTGAATTTCAGTATTTTACTTTGTGGTACTCAAATTATTGCTCTTAATTCTTGTTTGCTTGAGAATGTTTGAGTCAAAGCACAATAATGATACATAAAATGGCTGGTGAGCTGTGTAAGTTTTCAAGACTATCTTGAAAATCTAATTCTTTTAATGCCTCTAATAGATTGCATTTTTAAATTTAAAACACTTTAAAGCACCTAGCCAATGCATGCATTCAATGATGAAACTAAGGCATCTGCACCAATAGGTGCAAATATTAACAGTTTTAACACATAATGAAAAAAAAAGTATGAAAGAAAACAATAGGTTTGAAATTGTAGCATAGACTGAGAATCAAAATGCTCAGCAACTTATTATAAGCTGTGACCTTCATATAATTTCTGAAATGAAAAACAAGACTTGTTGGAAAGTATTTGTAAAAAATAATCTTATCAAGTTATTGTGGTTTAACCCCAGCCAGCAACTAAGCACCATGCAGCTGCTCACTCACTCCCCCCCACCCAGTGGGACTGGGGAGAAAATCCGGAAAAGAAGTAAAACTCATGGGTTGAGATAAGAACGGTTTAATAGAACAGAAAAGAAGAAACTAATAATGATAATAATAATAAAATGACAACAGTAATAATAGAGGGATTGGAATATACAAGTGATGCACAATGCAATCGCTCACCACCCACCGACCGACGCCCAGTTAGTTCTCAAGCAACCATCTCCCACCCCTCCACTCCCCCTGGTTTATATACATCATGTGGTATGGAATACCCCTTTGGTCACTTTGGGTCAGATGCCCTGTCTGTGTCCCCTCCCAACTCCTTGTGCCCCTCCAGCCCTCTTGCTGGCTGGGCATCAAAGGCTGAAAAATCCTTGACTTTAGACGGAACACTACTTAGCAACAACTGAAAACATCAGTGCGTTATCAACATTGTCTTCATACCTAGCTCAAAAACATAGCACTATACCATCTACTAGGAAGACAATTAACTCTATCCCAGCTGAAATCAGGACACAAGTGTATTTTTGACATAGCTAGTGAAGTTTCTGCCCAAAGCAGGATTTCATGGGTACGTTAAACGCCTGAAAATAGAGGGTTTACAAAAGATAGTACTATCTGAGCTTCCACTCCAGTACTGCAAGGAACCTTACTATGATAAATTTAATGGATTTTAAGTAAAGCCTGTACTGTACCACATGACAATAGGTTACCAGACTCCTATTCATATAACTAGATCATGAAAAATCAGAATTCTATGTCCTGCAATAAGGCGCACTTACCCAGTCCCTTCCCACACCAAGAAAAATGCAAGTATGATTTTCTTCTCACATAGCGTACACATGATTCATATCAAAATTCAATCATGCTCAATTAACACTCAAAATTTTCCAATAATTATGCTGAAGGCAGCACTAGCACACACAAAGTGATAAGGGAGTCAGGGACTAAGCTGTGCATAAATTCACTAATAAGAGAAAAGGTCACGGGCTGATATTACTGAAATTTGATTAGATTTTAGATCCATGTGTTAGAAATCAATGGTTTTTTGGCTTCAGCATTTCTGCTCTGGAGTCAGCCACTCTCTGGGGCCCTGCGTCTAATCAGAGGCTGTACCAGTGTTACATCCTCTCCTGGGCACAAAGACAGCAAGAAATGAGAGGGGCTTTACAGGTGAGAACAGACAGGCTTTGCCATTCCTGCCGCCGAGTCATTTGGGGATCTGAAAGGGAAAAGCTGCAGCTGCAGCTGTGAAGTAAAGTGTCTGTCATGTTGGTCAATGCCCACAGGAAAGGTAAAGCCAGTGCTGGGGATTTTACGTCTCTTTGATAGCTTCCAGTAGCAATCTAGTCAAACCAGGACGAGTCCACAAAGGGCTCTTCACAGAAACACTGCTGCAGAGTGGTTACAAATATGGGAGCTACAACCTGAATTTAATCCCACAACTAAAAAACACAAAAGGCCCCTGAAACAGGCTTTAGATATATGGTGTTCCTATAATGTGAAAAGTGACAGATAAGAGGAAATAATGAAAGCTTCCTAACTGTCTGCTGATCCATATGTTGTTCTGGGCATGAGTGGAAGTCCGTCAACTCCCACTGTCCCACTTTCATTTGCCTCTGCATGTTCAACCAAACAATTAAACAGATTGTCAGATGTGTGGCACTGAAGTAACAGCTTTTCATGGAAGAAGAAAGCAAATGATTTCATGGAAAAAAATGTGAATACGAAAAATAAATCAATTTCCAACTGGAATGATTTCTGACTTACAGCATCAAAAGAATGAGTTGTATCAATACAAAATTGATGAGGCAGAAGAGAGGATTAGGCTTATAAAACTCAGAAAAATTAATCAATTAGAGAAAAAAATAAAGGACAAAATTTTTCCTCACAGTCAAAGCATCACCTGTTTTGCCAAGACTGCCTTACATTTTTGAGTGATCATAACTGACCAACCCAAGGGTAAGCCCCAAACCAGAGAGGTTTGGAGGTAAGAGATGAACTGCGGTTCCCATTTTGGGAGATGGAAAGAGCAGCTATCACAGACAGGATACAATACATAAAGTATATATTTATTACTGCATGCATAAAAGAAATAAAGAAAACTGTGACAGGCAGTATAGAAAAGCAGGGGTGGGGGTTTTGTGGTTAGAATTTAAAGGTGAAGCAGGCTTTGGTCAGATAGTTTCTTCTCCCTGGGGTTGCCTTTCTTACAGGGAGAACTGGTTTCTGTTCAGACTTTGCAGAAGTGGACTAAACTCTTGAATTACAATTGATACAGCCTTTGGAACGTAATGTGCCACAAAACTAAGAGACTGCATTGTAGAAATAAATAGCTGTGGTGTTTGTTCAACTACAACAAGCATGATAAAGAGAAGTCTTTTTTGAGAGACACTAGCTTTGGTTTTATTGGGTTTATGAAGGAGATGACAGGAGAAAGCATATTTTTGTAGAAATTTTCTAGGATTTGCTGCTGAACCACTGACTGCTTGGGCTCTGGGTTTGACTATATGAAGGCAATAAAGAAAATGAAACAAGTTAAACACTAAAGTTGCAACATTTGACAACACTAGCAGATTAAGGACAGTCCATTGCTTTTGCTCCCTGCATCATCTACTGAATTACACCAGACACTTAGTTTTCTCTCTTCTTCTTCTTAAGGTGACAATGCATCAGCAACCTCAGAATGTCTTTAGAATAAATGAATAAGAAGGAGTCAAGCTACTTGGAGACATACTTCAGATAAAGATATCTATGCATATTACAATGGCTGAATCATACAAGGAATGCTCTTATTTTAGTTATTCTATGGAATTTTGCAGACTGAGGTTCTGCTTTAGCTGTCTAATCCTAACATTAAGCTAGTGGTGCCATCTGGGCCTCATGACTTTGCAAAACACTTGAAATTTTACACACCTTAGCTTGGTAACGTGATTAAAAAAAGAAAAAAAAAAAGGAAAAAGAGAAATAGAGGGGAAAATAATGTTTATAATTACAGTAAAGAACAATGGAGTAACATCATATGGAAAATAAAATAATTTAAAATCTCAAATGCAATAACATTTAAAACTTCAATGTATTCTTTCAGCTCCTTCTGTAAAAGCTTTAAAGGCTCATTGCAGCTCTTTAATCCTCCATGCTGTACAGAATAAACTGATAGAACCCAAACATCTACTAAATGATTTCTGACTTGGCTAATCTTTCCTGACTACAGTCAACTCCTTTCAGAGCCAGCTTTATAATTCCTCACTCAATACCAGGCCAGAACTTATCACTATTCTTCAACTGAAGCATAAATGATTATTGATATAAATAATAATTTTAATGCTTTTCAAAGCTGGCCGCCTTAGATTTGTGTGGACATCACATTATTTCTAGTAAGGATTTTTTTCTTTATCAGACACTTGCCTGGGGACAGATTAACTGGTGCAGATATAGAGCTGCTATGATTTTAGAAGAGTGAGAGATTTTTGCTTTGGTTTTTTTGGTGACAGGCAGGAAGGCAAAACCATCATTTGTCTTGCTGGGTCATTGCCTGCTATTTGCTTAATATCTGACAATACAATTATTGTAAAGAGATGTATTATGTTCAGTGGGAGAACCTCATCAACCCACGCCTTCTGTTTTGTTTTTGCAACTCTGATGTCAAAGAACAGAGACAATAAATGATCCATCAGTGAAATTGTGATATTTGTTTGCTGTGTCTACCTGATATGTTGGCACATATTTACTAATGCCTTTTTTATGCATCCACAATATGTATTAGCCCAATAGATTTATGAAATATTTGAAGTGACTTTCAGTTATGGAAAGCTTTTCTGGATGCTCAGAATCAGGACTTGAAGCAGCACCTCCACTCTTGTATTCAAATGCACCTGGAACACAATAGACAAATCCCTTGATTCTTTGATGGTGATTTGCCATGTATTTAGTTGGCAAAACTAAGGCTAAAAATTTTAGTGCAGGGACACCCCAGAGGAATTCAAGCAGCAGGCTGCTGGATTCCCCAGCAGGCTGGAGAAGCTATGGAAAAGTTTAATTCCTGTCAGATAGTTCATTGCAACCTATGTGATCATCCTAGAAAAGAATAAGATATTTTCATTTAAAACACAGACATTTTCCCATACTAATTTTAAATAAAGTAGTCAAAGGTAGAAGAGCAACCGCATTTCTTTCTGACAATTTACATGCTATTTTGACTGTTATTTTAAGGTTGCTTTTAAACCCTAAGCTGCTGGTGTGGACTTTAAAAAACAATCTTTAAACAGGAAACATACATTGTTAAATTTATTTCTCCCTTGACATATAAAAAAACCCCAATGTTGTTCCTCCAGTTGGAGACTCTGATTAGCAGGAGAGTTCAAGGATGGCTATAGATATCCATCAAAAGCCCAGAAGTTAGAATATGTGGTCAAAATAGATGTAAAACTCCCTGGCTGAGTCTTGCCTGAGGGTAGCCTGCACTGAGTCTCCTGAAGCTTTAAGTATCAGCCAAACCCACCACAGTAAATGTCCAAAGCAAAATGCTCTTCACTCTTTCAGGATGACTTTTGCTTGTGATGGAAAATACTGCTAGTTCAGACATGCAACCTGCTTGCATCCACGTAAAATGAGCAGAAGAATATCCATTATAAAGCATGCTGTCGCCACCTTCAAACTACACTTTTTCTATTTTGTTTTAATATCTGAGTACAGGGAGTCCATGCGAGGTCCTCACCTTTAAGCAAAGTGTGATCTGTGCAAATGGCTTTGCTTGCTAAGCGATGCAGTTCCGAGTCATGTTTCTGTTTTCTCTTCTGGTGTCTGCCTGCCCAGGTACCCACAGGAGACTCCTAAAGCTATAGAGATTCCTTGAAAATAGTTCCAGGTTTATTCTCCAAATCACTGGAGAAGACAAGGTATTTCTACTCCAGGTTCCTAAGCTGATGGCAATTTAGATGTACTTTATTGCAAGGTAAACTTCACAGAGCTGATTAAAGCTTGTTATGCATCTCCTTTTGGCCGCTTGAAAGGTATAATCAGGGTGAACATAAGAATTTGAAGAAAGAATTAGCTTTCTTCTTTTCAAATACTCTTAACATCAAAGCTATTAGCAAACGCTGTAATCATTTCCTTCATGTTTGCTTCCTGATAGCTTTCATGTGTTTCTAACTTTCACCAACGTTTCCTTTATCAATCACTGGATGTTTTTTAAAAGTTCACTTACTGCTTAAAGCACAGAGGTGAAAAAAATTGCAAAACTACCTATCAATACTATTTTGAGCACTAATTAACTTTAAGGTTTTTTTTTTCCAAACTCAGATTAACTTTTCTCACTCATGTGTCCTCCTGTCATATATGCCATTAACTTCCTCATGTTGTACTGTCCTTGGATAGATTGCACAAAAGGTTGTCACAGGGAACTTTATAAATCAGGATTAACTGTAACCATTTTCAGCAGTGAACATGTCTTCTGCTGTTTATGGACCAGATGGGGATTCTACCCAGAGAATACTACCTGAAATCAGGTAGCATTCAAATATGGTCTTAAGTACTAACCTAAGGATTGCTGGAAACCTTATACCCCCATCTGTGAAAATGGAAAGAGATGTAAAGTATGCACATAAAATTAATCTTTAAACAAAATTAAATTATATTCTAGAGTAAAAGAAAAAAAGTATTATGCTATTCATCCCTTATATTCCCAGTAAACACAATGGTATTAAGCCAAGGGTAAATTTGGTCCATTATTTTTTATCCACACCATCTATTTAGTATTAGACTTTGAGGATATTTGCATATTTCCTTTCTAAGCATGCAGTCTAATGCAAAACCGTAGAATACCATGAAGCATTCTACATAATTCAACATCATTCTAAAGTAACATGTTGTTGTGATTTTACCCCAGCCAGCTACTAAGCACCATGCAGCTGCTCACTCTTCCCGCCTCCCAGTGGGATGGGAAGGAGACTAGTGGGTTGAGATAAGAATGATTTAATAACTAAAGTAAAATAAAATATAATACTAACATGAATAATAATAATATATAATAATAATAGTAGTAATAGTAATAAAAAGGAATATAACAAAAAAAACCCCACCAAAACAAGAAAAGAGAAGTGATGCAAAATGCAATTGCTCACCACCCGCTGACCAATGCCCCAGCAGCGATCCACCCCTCCTAGCCAACTCCCCCTGCCCCCAGTTTCTTTACTGACCATGATGTTCTATGGTATGGAATACCATTTTGGCTAGTTCAGGTCAGCTGTCCTGGTTGTGCTCCTTCCCAGCTTCTTGTGCACCTGCTTGCTGGCAGAGCGTGAGAAACTGAAAAATCCTTAATTTAGAATAAGCACTACTTAGCAACAACTAAAACGTCAGTGTGTTATCAACATTATTCTCCACTAAATCCAAAACACACTGTACCAGCTACTAAGAAGAAAATTAACTCTATCCCAGGACACATGTATTGCAGTTTTAAGTGTGGCAACTAAAATAAGTAAAATGAAAGTTTTACAAGCATAGCTTTGACATGACAGCCGTCATGTACTTGGCCATATAAAAAAATCAGTTATAATGAACAATGAATAAGGCAGAGCCATGTTTATTTTAATGCAGACCGGCTGCTATTGGAAAGGTCGGAAGTAAAGGTTGAGAGTACAGTAAGCATAACCCCCTACGTTCGGTTATAAAGACTGTCCTTAAAGTACATTCATGCTTTGGGTTTATTGAACTCGTACTTTGGCTATATTGGCTCTATATCCGTCCTCTTTCTCCTTTTTTCCCCTCTGACACTCCCTAGGACTCTGCTGGTGCTGTGGAATCACAGCATGGCACAGTGACAGATGGTAATGCTACTTCAGTTTAATCTCAACATATAAAGATGGAGCTCTTAAGGAAGAATACCTTGTTATTTACAATCCAGCACTTTTCATTTCCTAAGGGTAACAGCAGTTAACTCTTTGATCTTCTGACCGAACTATTTGCTTAAGGACAGAGATGGTCTCTGCAGAAAGCAGATGGCTATACAAATAAAACATTTGATACTGCTAAATAAGTTTGGGTTTTTTTTGGTTGTAGTTTTTTTGTTGTTAGCTTTATTTTGGTTTTTTTTTTTTTTTAATTTTCTTTTTTTAAGTTTCAGTGGCCTTTCTCCTTCCTATTCAGAAAGTTTATCCTGTTCTTTAGAGGCAGCAGCTACTTCCATGACTTCCAAACACAACTTGGAATTATAGCATCTAGTGGCTATACAAGCCCCCCTAACATAGTTTAGCCTAGCTCTAGGAGGTGGTGCTAGTTTCCATGAACTCAGACAGACATATTGTTGTTCACCACAACTAAACATTGATTCTCACAATACAAACCATTTCTCACAAACTTCTTGTTTAACTTCTTCATATCTGTTTTATATGAACTCTAATCACACACCACAGCTATAATATATATTGAAAATATTGTTAGAAACATTCAATACAATACTACTCTCCCTTTGTTACACACATTGTTCTACTTCCCCATACAAAAGGACTGTTTCATTCATTCAGTCCCTCAGTATTTCTACTTTTGTGTAGTGTCCATATAAGAAAAACACATACAATTGCACATGTAATAAGCTATATATTCCTATATATTCGTGTGTTTTACTTTTTTTAATAGTTGTTACATAGAAGAATAATAAGTTTCTGTTACTTGTAGCTTTTAAATAGTTTCATTTGTGACCCACAGATACTATTAATTTGCTGAGAAAGAAGCAAATTAGAGTATTTTTACAGGCACCTTAAGCAAACAGCAGCCTGAAAATACTGATTTAGAAGGGAGCATAGCACTACAAATAATTCAAAACCTAGAACTATTTCTATTCACGTTTGTCTCCTGTCCTTAAAATTTATTTCCCAATAGCAATACATTTTCATGACACATATGTAGTCGTGGTTTTTTTTTTTTTTATGTCTATTCTCTCTAAGAAAGAAATTCCAATGACAACTTTCAAGAAGAACCTCAAATGCACTTGATAGATTGTTTGACATTGTAGACAATGACTGGATGTTAAAGACCCACAAAAAAATATCCTGTGGTATAAGAAAATAATACCAATAGATATGACCGAAAGCAAATAGATCACAGACTGCAACAGTTTTTCAATTTCCGTGAGAACTAAAGTCTTGGAAACTTGGCTGAGAGAGGTTCATTCCTTAATAGCCAATACCTAGTGGTTTGAGGAGTGAAAAATGCAGATTCAATCCACCGTTCTTCTAAGGCAAAGCAAGAGCTTGAACCTAGTCACATACTCTGGTATCCGCTTGCAGTAAGAGAACAGGTCTAGCTCTCCTTCCTTTTCCCCCCTTACTATTACTTATTCATAAATAAATATTGATTCATTTGAGAACAGACTCGGGCAAGAGATTGAACAAGAAAACTGAACTCAAAGTTGATTACTTCTGTGCTACTGTCTTTACCATCTGCTCTTTCGGTTCTCCCTTTCCCATTCCCTGTTCCCCCCAAAAGGTCTACCCTAGATCTGACAGCTTCTCCTTGAAATCAGTCTGTTTCTAGAGAAAGTGATCATTAGAGCAAAGTAGTCACCTGGGAGAAGGAAGGTATCATCTGTAGTAATGAATTATTGCCGAGTGACTCACTAAATGAAAAATGATGTATTTTGCTGAAAAACTGTTTGACCAGCTTTTCTCACAAATCTAATAAAGGTAGGAATTTTTTTTTTAATTACCTGTACGTCTATCATGCTAAATACACACACTGTATTAAACATCTGGATCCAAAAACGTATCTGTTTGTGACTTCAAAGGCTAATTAACTTGTTCTGAAATACCTTTTCTGAGCAGAACTTGAATCTATTATTAAAACAATCTTTTACACTCAAAGAGAACAGTTCCTCTGAGGATATCATTCCTATATAAGCAAACATCCCTTCACAGTTCAAAGTCAGTTTCTAGCCACTTATGAGCTAAGACAGTGAATAGCTTCTGTTACAAAACTCCATAAGGGCACTTCTCACCCTGGGTCATTACAATTCACAAACCACTTGCTTGCACAATCTCAGTGTAAGGAACACTATGGGCTTGAAGCAACTGTCTGCATTGGAGAAGGAACGCGTGAAAGGGCAAAGCACTGGGTGCTGGCACCAGCTCCATGAATGTGGGATCAGCTGCCTCCTCCAACACCGCTTAGCATGTGCTCCTTCACACAGCGAGCTGTTCCATCATTTTGGTAAAGGGGAGGGATAGTCCATAACTGTCCATAACTGTATTTCTCCTTTTTTTTTTTTTTTTTTACATAAAGAACACCTACCATGGGAAATGAGTGCCATTGCCAAAGTCAGTTCTCTGCAGGGAAAGTGATTTCATTATTTTTCAATTTTCTGGTAGGGGCATCCCATTACATTAATTTGTTTCAATATTTTCTATGGTAAAACCCATTTATTTATTTTTTTTTTTTAGACAGAACTGTCTGGCTCTTTTTCTTGTCAAAGCTGATCATTAAATTCTTACACCCTCTGAATTACCCAACAGCACTACTGTGTGCTAAGCCCTTCCGTCTTTGTAACATCTACGTTCTTAAAGCACATCTTATCTCTGTTAAGTTTTCTTGTACCTCAGTCCCTTCTTTCTAGTTCGTAATTGCACCATGCCATAGACCTCTGCGTGACGAGATAAGGAGCATGAATAAACATCAAACACTAGGAAAGCTAATTAACATTCTCAAATCTCTTAAAAAAACCACAATAAAACACAAGAAAACAAAACCCCCAAACCTGCCAGTTTTTATTTTTTCAGCTGTTTCCTGATAGATTTTCACAGAGATTATTTTCCTGTGGCAGAAGAAGAATCATGTATTTACTGAATCATAAGATGATTTAGTTCTGATGATGGCTTTAGAGAGAGACACAGTCTTTCAGTTTGAATCTTACCTTTTTTCCTCTTTAGTAGCCAGTGACCAGAGAGCCTAAAACATTTTGACAGACACCCTTATTTATTGTTGTTGAACTTCAAAGAAATTAATATATATTTTTACAACATCAACTAGAAAATTTCATCAGAAGGATTGAGAATGTCCAAAAGTGACTTACCTTGATGCCTATCCAGAAAGTAGGAACCTAAAAGCTTTCAACCCAGTGCTTTTCCCTACTGCTAACATTTTACAAGGCAATGAGCAGTGAAAAGGAAAATAATAAATCTTTTGGCTGTTTTGCATGCCTGTTTTGTAAGCTCTAATTATTCTAGTACTAGAGTCAAATCTCTAATAATGAACCAGCTAAGCTCTTAGGAACTGGCTTTTAGGGAAGCAGAATGCTGTAAATCTCTGACATATACCATATGTATAATAAAAATAAACCAGAAAAAGTTTCTGTTTAGCGCTACTAGCAGTAGCAACCCTAAAAGGGGTGCAGATGAAATGGGTTCACAGTCTCCACTCAATAATCATCAGAAACAGCTAGCTCTGGAAGGGAGTGCATGAGCAGCGATTAGGGAAGGTAGCAGCAGGCAGTGCTCCGACCATGCATAAGCAGTTGTGCAGAGTATTGTGTTTACCTGAGGCATAATGCCTCCCAGGGCACCTGCTGGAGTATTGCAAATCCACACCATCCCCAGCATGGACCAGGACCTTAACGGCTCAGTTGAGCCCTTACTGATTTCTAGAGGTACAAAATTGAAAAAGGAGTTAAAAAAAAAGTTCCAAACTTTTCTTTTGGTGTTGACTTGCTAAAAAATGAATATTTTTAACAAACCCCTAGGGAGAGGCAGGCTTCCAAGTCAGACAAGATAGTTCCCAAAAAAGTGTGATGAACAAAAACACAGCTTCTTTGGCTAGGTCTCTCTATGTGCGCTAGAAAAGCTGCAGATCTGTTAAATGACAAGTTTGGTCACCTCGAGTCTTACATGATAAGAAATAAAGTATTGGAGTGACAATCGCCAGGGGAAAGAAATAAAAAAGGAAAAAAAAAAAAAGGAGAAGAAAAAAGAAGACTTTTCTTTGAACCGAAGACTACACAAAGATTTTTCACAAGTGAAGATTTAAAGAGACTTGAAGCAAACAGGTGGAGCATCTTCTTTATGGAAGAAGGGTTGGCAGAAGTTGATATGCAAAATATGACCTTACAGTGATGATAGAATGCCTACCCTAAAAACAGATTTCTGGTTTAAAATAAATCACTGGTAGTTAATCCTTGTTTTTTGGTCCAGTTAGGCAAACAAAGACTGTGTCTTCATCACATATGATTAATTTAGCATAATCTGTTGTTACCTATTAAACTATAAAAGATCACTGGCCCTATGATTTTTTTTTTCCTAATGTGTAACACACATGAGCTATTTAAAAGATACTGAAGTTACCCTTTCCTAACTCTCATGAATAATTTTACTATATTTAGAAGTTCAGGTTGGGTTCTTTATAAGCTGAAACCAAACCCTCAATACACTCCATTAAAATCTTTACAAAAGACAAAAAAAATCCCATTTGAAACTGTTCCCTATCATTTAAAAATTCTGAACACATTTTGACAAAAAAAATACTATTTTCACAGTAGGATATATGGTTTACAAAAATGCAAAAGACGGTGTACTGAATACCACAGGTATCACTACTGAAAAAAACAGTTATTGCATAGGTATTTTTACAGGTTAGTAAACCACTCCATGAACTGCAGTCTTCTGTTAAGCAAAACAGTTTTTCAACGTGTACCACTCACAGCAAGAAACTCTTGCCTACTACTACCTTATAATACAAAAATTATTGCACAAGACTGGCCACATTCCTCAAACAGTATAAATCCACATAATTATGGTTCTTTTTTCTGGGTTTGTCTGTACACAGGTAGCTAAAAACTAAAATAAAAGAAAATCTAAGTGAAGCTGTGTACACACAATGGGGGCCAACAAAATGATTTGGAAATAAATATTGCTGATATAATTTGCATATGACACAAATATTGGTGGTATGATAAATGAGGAGTGCAAAATGATGGAGCATACTTGGTGAAGAAAGCCTTTCCAAAGAAAAATGTTTTAATTTGACAAAATACAAACTGATATAGACAGGAAAGACAAGTGCCAGCCCTGAATTCAGAATGATGTTTAAGCAAGGGCCCTCCCAAGAGGAAGGCAAAACCTCTAGAGATTAGTGGGGATCTGAGAAGAAATTAATGTGCCAACCTAATAACAATTAGTGGTGTGGGGAAGTCTAACATAATCCTTGGTAGGATAAATGGAAATCCCAAATAACAGTGTGAGAGTGACCATGAGGATGATTTAACTGACACTCGAAGTACTTTTCAATGTCAATATGCTGAAAAAATTGCAATAGAAATCCTCTAGACATGGTCACAAAAGCAGGGCAGAGCTTTTGCGCTATTGTGGATATGTTTATTGCGGGGGTGACTTTTATGTACTGTGCATCATCCTTATCTACCAAGTTAGGTTTGCCTTAATCAGGAAGCAGCCAAAGTGTTACTTATTCTTTGTGTGCCTGGGCACTAACCAACTGAATTTCCATGATGTCAACTATGGCTTTCTGCTAATGAGCATTCTGCTGTAGCACGAGCTCCAGTATCCTCCTCCGAAACCATCTTAGATTTATGATTAGCCTGCACGTCTAATTGTAGAACAGGGGTGTCTTAATTAGCTCCTCAGTCTCTCAGGACCAGAGTGAGAATGATGAAATAAGTGGAATTTCTACACAACTAGAGTGCCCTAGCATTCCACCCCTTGATGCTGATTCAAGCAATCTAGTCACAAATTTTCTTATACAGTCTGTCATTAAAAAAAAAGAAAAATGGAAAAAAAAGAAAAACTTTGCTGCCCATTCTTTGTTGAGGCCAGCCTGATAAGCGATAACCTCAGACTTAAATGTGACCTACCAGTTTTGGCTAACTTTTGCTTTAAGTATCTTGTTTTCTGTGCAGAGGGACTGCGTGTGCCAGCCTGCCCAGTTCTCTGCTAAACCTGCTTTTGCTCCTACCTCAGCATGGGGCCCATGCAAGCCCCAAGGCCACCTCTGTACACTCTAAGTAGAGGACGGGTAGCTGAGCTGAGACTGAAACTTGATCCTTTTACATTGAAAAAAATTGATCTTTCACAGAGAGCAAAAGGTGAGTGGAGAATATATTATTCTCAAATGTGTGTGCGATATATTTGGGTACATGTTTGGCAGTCAAAGCTTTTTGGCAAGCATTGGGAAAAGACATTATTTAATCTGAAAAGATTGGCACAGACTTTTTTTTTTTTCTGTTTTAGGGTTTCTCTTAAGGGGCACCAGTTTTTGGCAACTCATTATCTCTTACTGAAAGCCTGGAGACTGAAGAAAGCAGATATCCATACAGAGTTGCTGCAGCTTCTGATCATTTTAATTCTCCATTTTTCACAAATCAAAAACCCAGGACCCAGCAAAAGAGCACCTTTTCAGAACTGTTTCACCATTATGAATTCAGATGGCAAAACTCTCTAAACTGAAGTGTGTTTATCTCAATTTAAAAATAAATTTTCAGGAGCACTCCATTTCATGGAGACAAGAGAATGTTTACCTCTCAGTAGCATTTCATAGAAGTAAACAACCAGAGACTGCTTCCATTTTCCTCGCCCTCCCAGATTTAGATGCACTTGATTTTTATTATTCACACTATGCTATTTACAAACCTGAGGACTAAGTAGAATTCTCTGTGTACTGCATCCAGACAGTTTTAAATGTGTTTTACCAGCCATTCAGTACTTTCTCTGCACTTTATAATTACTTCTGTTGCCTCCAAATCTCTCTACACAAAGCAAATAATACTGATTTTTGAAATCTATCTTCATAAACATAATATCTTGTGTTCATTTAATATTAAAAATACCAATAAGATTTGCCATATGCAGCAGAAGACAGAAAGACAAACACTAATAAAGGAGATAAAAATCTGATAAACTGTTACTTAAGGGGAAAAATGTTCTTAATCGTTATTTAAGTGGTGACATGATCTAGTGGCCATCCCTATTTGATTGTAATGAGCTTTCACAGAAGAGCCCTATTCTGGAAGATAAAAGCATCTCCAGGTGTCAGTGACAGGAAAAGTTTAAGATCATACAGCCATCACAAAAAGAAAATGTGAATTTTACACTATTTCTGAATAGTGCCAAATCAGCTGTGCATTTATCACTTCTTCCATCAGTACAGTATTTTTAGAAAGATGCTTAAATATATTTCAGAAGTTAATCACAATCTATTTTTATTACTTAGCCCACAAATATTAAATTGCCAACTATATGTCTCTAGCTTAGCCTTTATTTAGAAGACACATTCATACAATTTATTACTTTAAAATAATTTTTATCAGTGGAAGAGCTAAATAGCAACAGCTCATGCTGGAACAGCATTGAAAAATAAATTTTCCTTGGGTTTCAACTACTGTCACGGGCTCCCACTGTATGCATCTCTTTCAAATAATGAAGTTAGATTAACCACTTTATTTTAGCAGTTCATATCACAGTGCTTCAGTATCCAACTCTACTTTAATTGAAATATATGGATACTCTTTGTAATCTCAGTTGGGAATCTGTGAAAAGATTACACCATATTGCTCCAAAACAGTTAAGGTAGGTCTGGGGGAATCTCTAACAAATGTGGTCATCATAACTCAGTTTTTCTAGTTAAAACAGCATTCTTTCATCTGTTTCACATCTTTTTTTGTATTTCCGTCAGTAAATATGGTTTAACTGAACTAAAGGTAACAGATCAGCTGAAATAAATAAATCGCTTCCCTAGTAATTGCATGGAAGTCTGATGATAGCATATTAATAATATTTTATTTTTCACTCAGAGAAGGATTAACATCAGGTGTATATATATGGTCAAAATGCTTAAGATGTGTGTTGTTACACTTAAGATGATGTTAAGCACCAAGTAAAAATCTTAGACATGCATTTCAAGGAGGTGTACACACCTTTTTTTATGTTTCATTTCAGCCTGCATTAAAAAGTGTAAGACCACAATTATAATGACTGTTGGCTATGTGCTATTATATTTCCTCATGAAAAGGAGGTCAGTCAGCTTTTTAGTTATCTTTCCTCAGAACTAGCACACATGCTAAGGTTACCAGAAAACAGTAATTTTATTTAAGAAGTTTACCCAATATACATTTTTCAATTTGTGGGAAGAATCTTATCTCTCTTTTGAGAAGCAGAACCCAGAAAAGCCATTAGTTCATTTATTCTGGATGGCTTTTAAACCAGACAGTAGTGCCTAGCTTTATCTCTAGCTGTATCTGTATCTGCATTTCCCACATTCAGGCCTGTGGAGGGATAAGTACATTAAGCCACAGCTTCACTGGATACTCTTCGGCAAGTGAAAATCTCTTACTATTTCTTTATTTCAACAATAAGTCCAACCTGAAGGTAAAAAATTTCCACAGGATGATTATTTGGAGCAAATACTTCCACAAAACAAGTGCTCCCCAGTGAAAATGACAGGTTTTGAGCAAAACAAAGAATCTACTCTAACAGGAGCTTCTTCACTCTACTGCAACATAATATGACAATAAGGAAGCAACACAATATTTCTTGGAAGTTTCCCTGTGGATTAATAGTTTAATCTCAGGGAAGGATTTTGGAACATTGATGGGGAGCCCTCCTTTGCAGACCTGTCAGCAGCAGCACCTACAGAATACAGAAACAGCAGGCTTCACGCTGAAATGGGAATAATCCTGGTCAGCTCAAAACTGGAGACAGCTCTCTTCCAGTAGTTCCTACATGACAGTTTGTAGGATGCTTGCAGCTAGAAGAGTAAAACTGTACACTTAAAAAATTATGTCATATCTGACATAGAGTGGATAGAAATTGAAATCTACATTTAATAGTTTTTATATGGTGTCATTTCATATTTGTTTAAAGCAGTGATTCTAAATCTGCAAGATGCAGTAGCCAAGAAATTCAGGGCATTATCTGTGGCTCACAGAATTGACTGTTTTATCTGTGTCAACTCAGTAGTGGAAGAAGATTTTTTTGGTGCTGATAACCAGGTAGCTTCTGAGGCCAGAAGCAAGTGATGAGCAAGAACAACTCCTGCAGTACCATTATGGAAACAAATGTGTAGTCATGGTATGAAAATAAAAACCTGTGATTTAGGGATTCAATTTATTTTTAATTAGTATCAATACATAAGTACAGCTATTCTATTGGGTTATAAAGCTGCATACTGTCCTCTCTGTAGATGAAAACAGAGTGAGGTTACTGAAAGAGAAAAAAATCTTCTTTCTCTAGGTTTTATACTACAAATCATTGTCCAATCAAGTACTCCACTTTATTTCTTCCCTACTTTTTCTTTACTTGCTGCTCCTCCTTTGAGGTACAAGCATTTCTCAGGGGTGAAGCTGGAGCAGATGAACATGGTTTTCCCATGCAGCTTGCAGAGATCAGCCTTAGGCATGTTGTAAATAATTAGTGAATAGATAATCTGAAACTATAACAAACATTTTGATTAATGTGCCTTGTTTCCAGAGTGTCATTCATAAAGTTTAATGAGAATAAGAATTTCAATACATGGCAAAATGACAGAAATGCTTCCATAAAAAATGTTTACAGTGGAAGCTGTGGAATTTCACAGACTGAACTTCTAAAAATATCAATCATATCTTTATAATACCATCCCTACATTGCACAACAAAATTATTCAGAGTCAGCAAACACTAAGTTTGCTCCTCTTGAACCAAATATAATAACCCAATCTGGTGGTATTGTAATGATCTCAAAAGCTGTACCCCTCCCAGTCTCTGTTAAAAAAAAAAAAAAAAAGTGCTGAGTACTGTACAGCAAAACACTTCTTAATTCATTTTTCAGGGCTTCTCAGTACTTCATTAAATGGAAGGATGAGTTCAGAAGATTTCTTGGGGAAGGAGAGGGAGAGGGGGGCTAAATCAGACATGCCAGGCATCGCCACCTGCAATCTTGAGTGATGAGCAAAGAACATACCAAGAGTAAGCAGTATGAATCCCACAGAACTTCTGTAAATGCTGTTCTCAACATTACTGTTGTTTTCAAAATAATACCAGTCTTTTAAGTAAAAAAACAAACCAAACCAACCAAACAGAAAACAACCTCATGACTCCTGCGTGTGTGCCAGACAGCCACATCAGGACAGATGAAAGACCTCAGCCTTTCCTTATTGTGTGTCTGCAAGCAGCCCAGATCAGACCTCTGCGGAATGTCCTTTGGACCTCCAGCCGCTTGTGTCTTAGGAACTGTGGAGGCGAAGGTGGCAGAATATGCTGGGTGAATTTAACAGCTGGCTGAAGGCAGCAGGGGAGTTGGCCAAGGCAGGGGAGGTGGCCACGCAGGGGAACGGTGCTGGTAAGACTGTGGTGTCCCAGGAGTTGCTTGAACAAAAACTGATGCAATGTGTTGAAGGTGAAAGGTACATGTTAAATTTGTTGCTCATTCTTGGAATGTTTAACCTGTTTTGGCAAAAGATGTGGACGGATAGACTTAAAGAGGCAGGATTTTAATCCAGTTGTAGTCACGTGCCCTACATAATCCTAAGTAACCATTCGCCTTGTACTCTGTTGCCTGCAGGACAAAAGATATTTTATACCCTGGTGCAATGTGCAGCCTCATGTCTCTATTGTATTATGGCTGAACAGCCCTCAGTCCAAACAGCCACAGTAATTGCCTTTAATACACCTTTCGGATTTAAAAGAGCATTCAGAAGATGATGTTCTCATCCATACCACAATTTACATGCATTCACTGAATGGCATGCAACTGCATAGGGCTCTTCTCTTCCTCCAAATGTAACACTGTGAACTGAATCATAACAGTTTGCATCTGACATCAGTTTTTTTATGTACACTGATCCTTTGACCAGCATAACTCTGAAAAATATTAAATGTCTTAAGAAGGATACTGCAGTTACCTCCAGTGGGTGCTCATGGCAGAAGATGCACAGAATATAAAAATATTCAGAGACTGGTAGGTTAACTGGCAAGTTATGACCATACTTCATTGAGTAATGTAAAAAAAAATTCCCATTTTGTGTTCTTATTGACTAGCAACATGTACCTTGATAATTAGAAGTATATCTTTCCTCTTACTCAATATGGATAAAAAAGATCCTAATCTCTGTGTTTGTTGTAAATCAAGGCATAATCACTTTTTATCAGTATTTGTTTTAGTGGGACACACTTTTTTTTTGTAAGCCCTCTCCCTGGGAGTGGATAAATTCTGAGATTATATTTATTTTTTACTGAATGTTTACAAAAGCTTTAAAAAACCTGTCTTGAAAATAAATACCTCACAACAACCACATACATTAAATACTTTTCACTTTTAACAATACATTAATTATTAAAGAACTCTGGAATTTCTATGGCAACAGAATACTTAATAAGATCACATTATTCCCAGCTGCATGTATTAAGATGAGCTGCTGTTGAGCTGCTGTTCTTGTCTCACATAATAACCAGTAAGAACTGGTCACCTAAATCAGAATTTCCATTTTAATTGCTAATATAGACAGTTCCTGGAAGAACGTGGAATAAAACACATATCTTCTTAACCTTCACTTTACTGGCTTCTACCTTCTGAAGACTGATCACCCTTAGCAAGCACATATTCAGATTTTATCCATTATTGGGTACTCCTTTCCAACTGCTATTAGCATGGAGGTCTCCAGGGAGTAACTACTCAGAAGAAAGACATGAGTCTTTTGAAACCACTCCCTCTCTGTTGCAAAGGAAGTTTTTATTCTATAATGAACAGTTTAAAACATCAGTAATACAAGTATCATTACGTATCTTGAGAGAGAAAGGATGGTAATACTTTTCAGAACAGCTGCTACAAAAGAAAATTTAGAAAGTAATCGAAAATCAGGGATCAGGAAGTAAGGTATCAAGAATTAAAATTAACTGTGCCCTTAATGTACATTCATTGATGAAACTGGCTTATAACATAAGTTTAGCAAGAAAGATTAAAAGATAGATCCTTGGATTGCTATGAAACTACTTCTTTGAGTTATATTTCTTTGATACTCTATCACCTTTAAGTGAGGCAACATTCTTAACTAGACCCACAAAATGCTGTATTGTTCTCACTTTCCTGGGCTTTGGAACACTTCAAAATTGTTTATTAGAATAACCTCAGTAGAAGATTAGACTTGTTTGACATGGTGTGATTGTCTCTTGGTGGCACTTCATGCATCCCCATGCTGTCCCCTATAACTACTGTTGAGCTCAAAGTAACATTTGTTTGTTCTGTGTTAGCTAATGAAAAATAAGGAAAGGAAAAAAAAACCAAACCAACCCTCAGGACAAAAATCTGTTACTCTGTCTCTGGATACATCAGAACAAGTTGAAATCAGAAAACCTATAACATCAAATTCTTAAAAATGTTTAAGAATTGGTGAAGCCATAAGGAAGGCACATATTCACATTGAATCTTTTTGCTTGCAAGAAAAAGAAGAAAAGTATTTACTCCATCTACACTGAGGAATCACAGAAACACTTCAGAAATCTTTAAATAATAAAGGGGAGAGTCAAAATGATTACTTTAAAGCCAGTTCTAAGAGTATATCCAAAGGTTATTGAAGGCAATAAAAAGACCCACCCTTTCATTTGCTGCACTTAATATGGAGGATATAAATAAGCACAGGAAGTTAAGCATGCTATTGGAGACAACCCCCCCAAATTTCTGATTTCATCTAGATAGTCTGAGTGGCAATATCATCCAGGCACCACTTTAAATGAGACTTCTGAGATTACAGTCTAAACTGCAGTGACAGTTCAAAGAAAGGAGATACTACTCGTTTAAAGAGACAGTAAAACCCCCTTATGTCCTAGGAAGGAATGAATTCACTGCTATGTTAAGAAAACTCCACCAAACAAAACCATTTCTCCTGTAAAAATTGCATGGCATTCCCAATAAGAAACAGAGATATCAGTTCAAAGTCAGTCTTAGCCATTAAAAAAAAAATTTAAAAAAATGGTATCATACCAAAATGGAAAGCATGGAGGAGAACGCTTCCTAGTAGTGCTGAGAAATAACATGCCAAGCCCATCTTCACAAGGCATAGATACAAGATTTTTCATTTTGCCCAAATCAGATTTGGGTTTAAATTCCAGCAAATCCCTACTGTCATCAGAATTACACAAGCACAGAAAATAAGCAAAGACTAAGGTACAGAGTGAAGTGGAGGGTGTTCTTCTAATGAATAGGTAATTCCTGTCTGCTTGACTAATCTGATTTCTAGTTTAAAAATAAATAAAAAACCCCAAACAAACAAACAAACAAACAAGATTAAGAAGTTAGATCTGTAGCACTGGTTACCAAAAACATGACACCACAAACACACACACACACACACACACACAAACACACACACAAGAATCTCTGGTATTCTTTAAGTCCCCTACTAGTTTATAGTAACTTATTTTTTGTGATGATTATAATTTCATAATAATATGTGGCTAAAAACTTTTCCTCAGCTTTATCTCAAATAATGAACTGCTGCATTTGTTCCTTTGCATTTTAAAGTGAGGGAGAAGGAAGGAGTCTATCTTTCTGAAGCAGCTGAAATAGAAATCACTTCTTTTCTTTACAATTAATATTATTTATCTCAGAAAGTTCCCAGTTTTGACTTGTCCCAGCCTGCCACATCAGCATATTTCATTCAATTGCCAGCTGTGTTCCCTGTGCTTGGAAGAAATAGGTTCACATGAATGT
Source organism: Pandion haliaetus (assembly GCA_013401275.1). Lineage (NCBI taxonomy): Eukaryota > Metazoa > Chordata > Aves > Accipitriformes > Pandionidae > Pandion > Pandion haliaetus. The sequence goes on along the minus strand of VYZV01009719.1, from coordinate 78,458 downwards.
GGAGCCAGTCCAAAGCCCTGTCTGTAGATAATGCTCCTAATTAGCCATTCCCAGGGGGGTGATGTGCAAAGAGGCACCAGTTTAACACCGTTAAAATGATTTCTGAAGAGTTCCCAGCATCTTTACCAAAGGAATCAATCAAAAATGGCTTCAGAAGAAAATGTAATTGCTTTCAAGGATTAAAATTTTAATCAGAAGTATTCAATTAGCAGTTAATGTTGAGATCCACAGTTTAGATTTTTATGTAAATGTACCATTCTTATATTCAGTCTTGAAGATAAAGGCAGTTCATAGCAAATACAGTTCTGTCTCTCAGCTCATCAAGTCAGTGATAATTTACTTTGAAGAATATTTTACACTTGCTACATTTGGAAGTCTGGAAATCAGTTCACTTTTGCCTCTTCTACTGTAATTAAACTTTGCATTAGTTATGTAAGGCAGCTCATAGCATTTTCCTTCATGTCTATCTGGTGGTTTCAAAGATATCCAAACAACATAAGATAAATAATATATATTAACTGTGTAGCCAGAACTAAGATTTGCAACAGCTTGTTCACACTTAAACTTAAGAGCAACAATTCTGGAATGGCAGACCCAGAACTAAAAACTGCACAGTTGCTAAGAATCAGATCTTAAGAACTATTGATGAAAATGTCAGAACCCCTTTTTTAAACTCTTCCCCTAAAACATTATGTGTTCTGAGAGCAGGGGCCAATATAACTTGCACATAAGCAGATGTAAAGATATTCTATTGGTTATTCCAGAATTATGTCACTTTCCTTGATTAAAATCCAGCTTTAGTTATACAAAGTAGAATTTTGAATTCGTGATTAGAGATAAATTTCATTACCATGTATTTTTAAATTAGAAAATATTACATTTACATTTGCTTGTTTGGGATTTGACAATATATCAAAAATCTGTTAATTAAAAACTCCCCATAGGGCATGGAAATGTATGAGACTATTTCCTAGCTTCCATAAAGCTCTTTGATTTTCTGATATATATCATACGATATGCTATTTTATCCTTGCTGTGTAGTCAGTACATACCAGAAATTCAGATAAATGGTTAAATAATTTAATTTCTCCTCAAAAACTGCAGGCAATGACTGTTATAAATGGCACAATCTATTCTTATGTAGAATCTAAGACAAATAGATTTGTTCAAAGGCCTCAACAAGTGAGAAGAATGCCACTGGAATTGAAAAGCTTTAGATCTGACCCTTCTTAGCTGTCCAAATTATATTTCAGTGTTATTTATGTCTTAATGTTCCCATTTTAATTTGGAAATCTGACATGAACATATGACCAAAGGCATCAATGTATACAAGTTAGCTTAAGCTGATTTTTATTTGCTGAGAATTTGACCTTACAAATCTCCTTGTCTATGACGCTGTAACAGATGAATTTGCTTCTCTAGAAACAAAATGAAACAAACAAGGAAACAAAACATTTCCCTCACCATTACTTGAATTAAATCTCTAATTAAATATACATCAAAAAGTTTATAGAGTGATCAGCATTTTGATCACTGCCTTTTTGCTAAGCTGGTAAGTGCTTATAAGCACAGAGTAAGGCTGATCAGGCATACTCCTGGGTTACTTTTGCTTTATGTAAATCAGATATGATACAGCAACCATGAAGGCTTGTCATTGCTTTGGCCTTTTTTTTTTTCTCAATATAGACTGTTGATGACATTACTGACAACATATTTTTGTATCACTATTTTGGAAAGGCAAGGTCTTAAATAATCTCTCTTCTGATTTCTTAATTAAGGATCCTGTTAGGAACATATGAAGGTATATCAATGCACATATATCAATGAACGAACAGTCTGATTCTTCAACATTAGACACTGAATAGAAAAATACTTCATCTGATTTTCATACTACTTTTGCCATAACCAATTATTGACACAAGCTCTGTAACATGTTGGCAGCACAAAACTGAGGGAGTACAGGTTTTGGTGGTCTTGGTGCGTAAAATGAGAAATAATACACTGAGATTTGAATAAGGGAGATTTTACCTAATTATTATGGTGCATTTCTGTCCTGGCTTTGGCTGGGATAGAGTTAATTTTCTTTCTATTATAGAATCATAGAATCGTAGAATCATTTAGGTTGGAAAAGACCTTTACGATCATTGAGTCCAACCATCAACCATGCCCACTAAACCATGTCATGAAGTGTCTTGTCTACTTGCTTTTTGAATACCTCCAGGGATGATGACTCCACCACTTCCCTGGGCAGCCTGTTCCAATGTCTGACAACTCTTTCAGTAAAGAAATTTTTCCTAATATCCAATCTAACCCTCCCCTGCCGCAACATGAGGCCATTTCCTCTCATCCTATCACCAGCCACATGACAGAAGAGACCAGCAC